>JAODTK010004121.1:0-216170 GCA_026419785.1 Sclerodactyla briareus | reverse complement strand
AGCTGCTCTTGAATCTCCTCTAGAAGTTTTCCTTGGAGCTTCCCAAACTCTCCTTCTGGCTACGTGGGGTCTCTTGCCATTATTATGACTTGGCGGAGAGGTCACAAAATAATAGCCTACTGTGAGTAAGCACCACTCCTCACTGCTATAACTTTTGATCCTTACTAATTGCTGTGAACACCTCTGACCAGAATATAATCTATTGGCGCTAGAGTCCGACTGGGAACGTAACTAATCTACTGTTCAGCTTCCGAAAAAGTATTCGCAATGACCATATTTGTAGCATCACAAAACTCTAAAATCCTTTCACCTCAGGATTCCTATTACCATAGCCGAACGAAAACTCCATGCACACTTCGTAGCCATCCGCAGCTTTCCCAACAATGGCCATTTAAATCACCAGCCAAACTAGAACAAGCTCCTTGTCAACAACTCTTGGAGACCACAGACAGAAGGTCATCATAGAAAGCATCCTTCATACTTATACTCAAACCCTTGGGGGCGTGAACGAGGAGGGCCACAGACAATCCTGCTTCAATATGACTTTAATAACCAATTCTGTCGCTAAAACGAGTAACTCAACAACTTTTTCTATCCAACTTCTCTGCCAACAAAATTGCCCCACACCACCGTACCACTCTGTTACCTACCAGAAAAATTATGCTTGCAGTCTTTACCAGTTATCATTCTAGCTGAGGCACCTTTCCACCTACTTCCTGAAGGCTACAGAGGTCGATTCTTCTCCTGGCTATGTTTCACTGCCTCACTTAGGACCGAGACCGCCGCCGCATCGTCCTAGGTTCAGGCACTAACTCTGAAAGTCTTCTGATTAATTGCAATCACGGGAATTGACGATCGGATGATGGTGCTTACATCGAACAACCCCACCATACCGTGCGTTGGCACTCACGGTGTTGGGTACCGGTACCATGAAGGCAATTGGTGTGTAAAGTCGGGTGACTGTATAATGAGGCGACTTTCTAAGAAAACCGGATGTCCTTCCGAAGCTTCAAACCAAGAACACTGGGTCAAGGGGGGTGGACCTAGCCGTTGTCAACCAAGGACCCACAAGGCAAGTGGGCTAGGGTGAAATTGTCGTGCACCATAAAAACTAGGTATATGCAAAACCAGGCTTAATAACAGGCTCTACATTATTTACAAAAAATACCTCCAAAACGATGGGAGGTTTTATTCAGAGTACGGTCTCCTAGAGGGTTCCTTCACCACGGCAAGGAGCCCCATCTACCCCAGATTCTTTTTTAAATAGACCTCAACTCCCATCAGATCGTGCTTTTTTCTTAGACTTCTGCTTATAAATTCTAACACTATGTACTGGTAATGGGAGCCCACTACCAATTTTGTGGGGTATAGTTAACAAGCTTAAAAATATCAATTTTTAATAATTTCCCTATGTCTCCTATGAAACTCCGGTTTAAACCAGAACAATAGGGTTCATTTACTCCCCACAGAAACGCACATAGGCCAAATTTCCACTCATGACCAAGCATTCTGGACATTCGTGACCCGACTTCAAACCTAGGGAACCAATTACCAAATTGAGCTAACCAGGTGGGGGAGGGGTGATGGTTTTATTGTTGTTCACAACCCAAGGACACACACACACATACTGTCCAGAGGACTGTTAGGTTGCTCAGACTTGTCAAGGAAGAAGGAAAAATGTCAGAAATCTTAACCCAATTTTCTTTTTTTTGACCTCTTGCCAATAAACTTTTCTCTCAGGTCCTTGTATGTGTTGGTCCGGGTGCCTCTGAGCAAACACCAGAACTGGTCTGTTCAGTTTCAACATTCGTCTTAGGAGCAGGGGTTGCTGCTGGGTATCAAATACAGTGGTAGGTCAGCATGGGCTGCCAGATTCGTTCCAAAGGATAAAGGGTTCTGTCAACTGGTGCCACAAGTCTAATATCCCACTTCCAGTAGATAAACGCAAAATGCATAACTGTCAATAGCCAAACAAAGTCCTGAAGGACCCCCCCCCATTCAGAAAAGATAGCCAAAAAATTATTAGTTATCCGTTTTTTATTCCAGCACTTATCCCATCTTTTAATAGGTAATAATTTGAAAGCAAATCCTAAAAGTAACGGTCGCAGACCATAACGTAAACACTAACGATTGCAACAAAAATATTCAAAACATTATGAAATCTAGAGGAATTTTACTTATAGATTTGAGGGTAAAAATCAGTCAAATACTTGATGAGTGCGAATGGCACATCCAACAATCCTAAAATAACCAGTATATGTAAATATACACAGGGCTGCCAATTCGTTATATTGAGCATACCACTAAATGAGTGCTGTCGGGTGTCCTAATAACTTGACATTGCTTGTATATGTCGAGCAATCCAGTTCCTTGATTTCTGTAGATTCTACTACAACTGGCAAGCCCAGTATAAAATAATTCAACAGATTTAAGGTAATTTACGGTAATTTAATTGTCCAAAAAATGGAAAAATACAACAAAAATAATTAGAGGGATCAGTGCATATTGGCATTCAGAAAATCAAACCTATTATTTTGAACTGTTTTACCACCTTTTTTACTTTTCCTATTTTTTGACATTTTTGTTACTTTGACTAGTCTTTACTGTGCTTCATGGAGAGACCCTTGATTATTAAACCCATCACACAAAAAAGTTGAAAAAATAATACAGGGTCACAAAATACAGCTGACAAAGAGCAAATAATTTAACTAAAATACCCAAATTAGAATTCAAAGTAACAATAATAATCTACCAATTGCTATTGCTTCATCCTTTGTGACCCCTTTCTACCACTACCTTCCCCAAATGGTACGCCTGCCACCAAGTAGTTTATTATTTTCCACTTATATCCTATTTTTCAGAAACAATATAGCCCGGCTTTGAATAAAACCTGTTTCTCCAATCAGCTTTGTGCAAAAGTTTTATTGTCGTAGCCTTTTCTGTCAGATAAACTGTATCCCCAAATATTCTCCCCCCTCAACTATCTATTCCCTGCGAATCACCAATCATGCCTGAAGAACCTGGCTGTAAACTGGAGCAACGAACTTCTTGGTGGTGTTGCATCCCACATATGGATATAAGCCAGTCTCTCAACATTGCCCCTTCAGAAATCCAGATATCTAACTCAAAAGTAGACTGGATATAGGCGGATTCACAACGTGCACAACTCACATAATGTCATCGAGTGTAACTTGAAGGTATATATGGGCATTGGACTCACATGATTCACTGCAGCCTTACTGATGGGATGTAGTTGGACCCCAGGTACATGTGACTGGCCAGATACAAGCCAGGACATGTGAACTATGCACCAAACAATTTGATCATAGGTTGTTGCATGTTCTGATACAAATGGACCTATATTTGAAGACAGGGCTTCAATGTTAGCACTGTGTGTGTTTCATCTTCGGATATACACTCTCCAAGGATCCACCCACCTCATTACGGTGATCTCATTGCAGAGAAAATAAAATCCTAGTGTCTACTTGTCTGCTTCAGAAATATCATTAGACATAAAGGAGGTGAAATAAAGATGAGAGAGGACTGCCTTATCAACACGCTGGTTAGATTGAATTGAATGAACATAGAGATGACTTAAGCTGGGTGGCTGGATGCTAGGGGCTATGTTACATGTTTCCCAGCGGCCTCCTATGGGAGTTGACTACTCCTCGCTGTTTACAGGGGCCTGGGCCGCTGGCTCTACGCTGCTGGCCACACCCTCCTTGGCTTGGCTCCCTTCACTGGCCTACAGAGGGAGAAATGAAATAATGGAGTGATACCATGTAGTAGGGAGTGACAATAATATAATATTCGATCATAACCTTCGACCACCCCCCCCACCCACACCCCCATCCCAAAAGATTTGGCTGGCACACCAGTTGGCAGAACGTCGGCTACACCTGTAAAACTCAGGTTTCAAAATCCTGGGGGGGTCATACTGATAACAAATAGGGCTGAGTGGCTTGGCAGGGAACCAGAACAAGGGGTTAGGGAAAGTTAACCATCGCCTGTGATTACCACCACTTGAATATAACGTTCTGCTCTAAGTATAGCCTTAATCTGTGAAACTGGTGGTGGATCAAAAGCCCAACATTCAGGTGTGACACTTTGCCGGGCCCTCGATAGGATCGTAATCTGCGCGGCAAGTGGATCATAGATAAAAGGAAATACTCCTGCATCTCACACTTGCTGACAGAGCTCTACCAAATGAGGGGACAGCCTATATTTTGCTGTGTATAACAGGCAGTACCACTAATGTCACATAATGTTTTTCCCTATGTTGCATAGTTATGAGAAACGTGTATATTTCTCATGCCCATGCATAAACAATGCTAGGCTCCCCAATTGATTAATACGGGAAACAACTGTACCTACATAATGCACATATTCATTAATTTTTATTTGACTAAAATTGAGGTGCGTATACACACAAATCCATTAAGTCAGATTTCTTCAAACTGTAATCCACCATATATACTGTGATCCATCATTGAGGTTTTGTCCAAGCTTAGAACCAATATTCAATGTCCACATTCGAGAAAAGTGGGAAAGCCCTCCAAAGTCACACTATGTACTTTTTCTCTGAATACACTCATTTCAGTGACGAATACAAGGAGGCTGCCATTTTGGAGCATGTATCAATATGAGAAGTGAAATATTCATTTGTATTAGGGTAAGGGTCAGGAGAAACGACTGGATTATCATGAATGACCTTGAAACCCAACCTGAAAGTTCCCCAATGAACTAGCCAAGTTAACAGTTTCGTTAAATTAACAATAAATTAGATTAACAATATTTTCGAAATATGAAAACATGTGAAATTAGCAAAGATGTTTGGGAGGGCTGCTTGCGTAATATAAGTGTACTTTCTGTGAACGAAATACCTTTGCGACAAATGAAACTCCATTTCAAAGCATTAAGAAATCAAAATGAATCAGTTGTCAAAACAGAATACACATTTTGAGTGAAATGTTAGGGGAGCTACACTTGTTTTCTCTTGAAGAAGAAAATATAATTTGTGTCAACTGGAGTTTCTGCAGTGAATTACGTACAGGTTTGGAAAAAAAGATAAGTTCTCACCCTCAGTGTGTCGCTGTCGGCGACGGTATCTTGGCTGGTAGGGCTTGTCCTCGTCCGCCGCCCCGTTTACGGCCTGGTTCTCCTTGTTCTCGTCGCCCTCAGTGGCCGGTTGTTGCGGGTAGCCGGCGACGGTAGGGACCCATTCCTCCGGGGCCCATCGCGATCACCCTGCCTCTCCCCCTCATGGGCTCGCCCTGTTGGTTCAGAGAAGGTGGAAGAAGTTATTGTATGTCTATAAATTACTTCGAACCTGAATATCTTATCTAGGTAGAATTGCCAGAAGAAAGCACTAATAGGCCAAATAGAAGGGGCGTTTGGAAGTATGCGAGATTAGGGGAGAAGTAGACTATCTGATCTAGAGCAATGGACTGCTCATCTTACTTCAAGAAGAGCACAACTGGCAGTATTGCAATCACTGTCCTGTCACCTTTCTCAAGAACCAACTGGACATGTGTAGGCTGGTGAACCGCTCACGTGTATATCCTCGCTTTTGAGCAATCATTTGTGAGAAGTAACTAACACCCCATAAAGACCCCCATTTTGGTCGGAAACCAAGATAAACTTCATCCACCAAGTTTTTTTGTAATCCATGGAAGTTTATAGGCACATGAATTATGCAAATTTGACCCATGATGGCCTTTGAAATGACTTCTAATTTTTTATGAGGAACAAATGTAGCCCCCAGCCACCAAGTTCGTTCAAATCTGACAAGTTTGGGAAATCGCATAAATTTTTTCGCAAATTTCGACCTCCAATGACCTTGAAATAACTTCCACATTTTTCGGGATCAACTATAGTCCCTACCCACCAGTTTCGTTCAGATCCGACTAACTTGAGAATCTCGCATAAATTAGGCAATTTAGCGGCCCCAGCATTGCAGTGATGCCCACTTTCGAATTCATCTGAGATTTCACTAGATCAATCGGATAAAGCGTTGAAGAGTTATTGCGCAACGCCTAAAGTTTCCGGCGGCGGAGCCTTTGACAGCGGCTAATCACCCAAAACCATAATATCCCTTGACACGCGGGATATAATTATCAATTCATGATTTTAGGAGGCCAATCTAATGGAAACACTAACTGGCCCACCCACCCACTAACCTGTACAAGGAGCAGGTTTCTTCTTCTCTGGACTGATTAGTTTCGTGGAAATACATTTAAATGCTTACCTTCCCACAGATAGATATTTTTTAAACAATTGCCCTGCTCATAACACACTAATGTACCAGCAGTTACCCCCCGAATGGCCAGTGTAAACCGATATATGAGAGCAGAGAACAAATTCTGTCATGGTTACCATTATTATCATCAATATTTTTTATCATCATCCAAGTCTTTCACAACCTTACTAGTTGACTGATGTCTATGTGCTGTATTTGAGGTCCTGCCTGGGGCACTAGTCATATTACAGTGGACACTCCCCAAAACTGCCTTTCGTTAGGAGCACTCGTTTTGAAGATTCCCAGAATGTTTCTGGGTGCATCCTTTCTAAAATTTTTTTATTATTAATATTATCACTCAGGAGGAAAAACCTCTCCGTCAGCCATCATTTCTTCTCGGTCTAACGAGGGCGGTATTCTAGCCTACGACGGTATCCCCATCCCCCCTTCTCCTTCTGGCTGCGTCCTCCTTCCCCCCTGTTTTGTCACCGCCGTCCGTGCCCACATCAACCATTCGCCACAGGAACCACTAGAAGAGAGACAAAAACAGTGTTTCATTCCACATCGGGAAGTGGTCAACCAAAGGCTAACGCTAAAAGGGCTCTAACACCCTGGTAATAAACAAGGGATTTGGCTGCGATGCAACCTCATAGCATCTCTGGGGAAGAAGGCCTAATAGGACAAAAATCTCTGCCTACATTGGTTATTGACTCAGAGAACAAGATGTGATCCTTGACAATGAGTGAATTATTATGTTGTGTATCCTCCCTGCATTGTTTTGAAATATAAGGTGTGTGCAAACTTATTGATTGTATGAAACCTTTTTTCAATATTATATGCCAATCCTGAATCATAAAGGGGCAATCTGCAAAATATGCCCATGACAGTTGTGAAATACGAGCAACACAAAGTTCTGTGCCTACACACCAGAAAAAAATCATACACTCTTCTCACCGGTGGGATTGGCGTCCGTAGAATCCGCAGCCAATCACATACTAGTAGGGTGTTCTAATCGCGCTCATTTCACTGGCACGCTTTTTTCAATGCCTCAATCCCACATCAGGCAAGTAGTGCTTTTGGTAATCTCCACCTATGTCTATCGGATGCCAAATTGGAGACTAAGATGGTGAGCTTAGGATCCCTGTTTGTTTGAACCCTTAACATTGTTCCGTGTGTTCTCAAACCCTTATTCTCACCTGTTTTCCACAATCAATAACTTTTTCTGTTAAAGTATACAGCCCCTGTTACGAAACCATCCCAATTTTGGCTTGAAGGTGGACAGAGCAAAAAAATGCTAGTCTAGCATATATACCCAGCATAAATCTAACAGCATCATAGAGCCGGCCTATAGTCTACCAGCCCTCAGGCTTCCATATGAAAATTGGCAAATCAACCAGAAGTTCAAATTCAATGTGACTGAATTTGGACCATGTCACTTTTCTGACCCATTATTTTGACCTCCAGTGACTTATTCTCTACTACTGGAGACCCCAAGGTGGACTATAGGAAAGAAGCTTCATGTAAACTGGGAAAAATGAATAAGTCAAATAAGAACACGGATAACAAAACCAAGTGGGACCTAGATGTTAAAATTTCTCCGGACTAAAGCTAGTTCCAGGAAACCGGACAGAATCTGGTGCATACTTATGCCAATCCAAATCCCGTTAATTAGCATATTTTCATGCTGCAACTAAAAACTAGTTGCATCTACCTTAAATCTCTGTAGGCTGGTACCCTACTAAGAGTGGGACGGTGCTAGTGTCCATCCATGCCCATCTGGGGGTTCATATAATGGGGGTCCAGCGAGCCGGATGGATTGGGTATGCCCCCTTGTCCTCGATAGCATCTGAAGCACCGAGTATCACAAGTGCTCATCAATTAATCACATGACTGATTCCTCGAATGGGCCTAAAATGTGCTCCCTGAACCCGTAGCAATTAAATCAATCAGAAGCGAAGGTATCAAAAAATGAGCATTCTCAGCTTTCCGATGTTTCAGTGTCTACCCCTAATTATTAACGCTATCCACCCTCCATCCTTCTTTCTCGGCAACTGGCGTCTGCCCTGCGGCGGTACATGAAGCGGCGTCTACGGCGTCAACGGTCAGGGGCATACTTGCTCCCCTGCCCCGGGGCTGCCATCATGGCCTGTGCACATTATTCGCTTTTCCGTGCCCTGGTGGAAAAGGGTGGGACAACGTCAGAATATTATCCCCCATACAAGCCCACCTTCATGTTTGCTGAGGAACGTGAGGCCCTGCCTGTAATATTCTTCACATTAATAAATTTTCATGGTTTTCGTTCAGATCATTATTGCTGCTGAAATTCCTTGCAAATTATTGCTGGAGTCAGCATGGACTAAATATTGACGCTCCACATCCACAGAAGTACTTACTTTACTTTCAATCTGTGATTCCTGAGGACTTGAGGCTGGGCAGAGTTCTAGTAGACCACTTTTGATCTATGATCCTCTGATGAATACTGAATGACAGTCTCATTTGCCTAAAGTCCCTAATATCCCGATCTGTTGTTCATGACACATCGTTGATCACTCAATCGAATGTCTCACAGGCTGGCTTGAGAATCAGCTACGCAGAGGTTCGTCCCTTACATGCTAATAGTGAACGGTATTAGACTGAGAGGAGTCAAATTTCACATCCCCGCTCTTGTCTGAACTGGAGGACCCGATTTCCGCTTGCCTTCTCCACGACAGGCAGAGACTCCAGAACCCCCCCCCCACTTTCTCTGAACCTGAGAGCTGAATTCAAGTTCAACAATGTGACCTGCAAACCTCCCGTAACAAACTCCAGCAACCCCAGAAAGGTTCATTGCATTACCTCCAAACCATGAAGTGAAGATCCAGAAGAACCTATGCCCATCAAAACTGCAGGAACAGCCTCCTTATGGAAAACCTGGTCCCGTTGACTCGCTCAAGTTTCGCTTGCAAGCATCACTGATAACATCCACCCATGCTATTTTCTTCGCTCCGAATTAACATGTAGGCAGTCAGCATGCTCGTTACCCACCCTTCCGATTCAATCTCTTAAGTGCCGATTGAGAAGGCAACTGTAATTACCCGACCAAGATTTTCCAGAATGCAGATACTTCGTTGATTGCCGTCAACACACGCCACTGTAATACACTGTGTCAACAGACTATTTACTCTGCCATGCCTGACTTCACCTTGTCGCCCTGAAACAACATCAAACTCGACAGTCTCGCAGTCTCCCCCCCCCCCCCTCCCCCTCGCCTGACGTGCGCCTCAGATTCTGGTTTGTTCCCCCCTTTGGCGATTGCCGTCCTGCAAAAGACAGAGAGCAATATTCCAAGCACTGTATCAAAGTATAACTTTTTATTACCAACATGTGTGGGAACCACCTGAGCAAAAATTCCATCCATACGTCACTTTCAACAAGACTAATCTCACATGACTACAGTGCTACACTTAAAACTCCCTTCCCTCCCCCTCACTCTGCTGCTGACATACTGTCCATTCCAATGGATCGGATCCTTCACTGATAGCTTGATTAGCATACATTGGATCAAAAGCCACACGGCCTCAACATACCAAAAACAATTAATACACATCTTGAAATGCTAGTCATGCCTGTTTTTTGTGATCATCAATGTTTCTGTTACCCTCTGAGCCCTGCGTTTTCCTGAGAAGGCGGAGGTTTCACTGCTGAGGTGTTGACCCACGTCTCACACGACCACGATATCATAGATATTCTTCACAAAGTTCACAACAACTGTCCTCATTCAGTGGACCTCGCCCCAGCACTTGGCTATCGAAAATTGCCACATCAAGTGATGCTTGCTGGAGTGTGATGCGAGGGTCCCTGCACAGTGGTTAACGGGGGCCATCTGATTACCTTCCGAGGCCAGAGTTTATTCCCCTGAGAAAGCAGGGGTCAATAGCATGGAGGTAGCTACGCCAGCGGCGCCGGGCGGGGGTACCGGCACCAGGTAGTGCGCCCCGGCCACTCACGCATATCGGAGCCATGCCCGCCCTGCACAAAAAATAAAAAAATTGTTTTTTTGTGGTTTTTTTGGGTTTTTTTTTTTAGTCATGGATATACTGTCTAATGCAAAAATATAGGGGGTCCCATGATGTGAAGGCCCATTACTATGTATGTCCACAAAATATCAATTGACCCTCTGTTGGCCTGGGCCCCGGCCATGACCGCGCTACTCCGTACCCGACGCTACAGTATCCATGACTAATCTTTACAGAATTCAGTGCAGAATGCCCCGGCCACTCAGATTTCTCTAGCTACAAACACTGGTCAATAGTAACATGCTTCTCGTCCCCCAGTTTCGGTTTGTTTCAGAATCCTGAATCTGAAAAGGTCCGAAGCAAATAAAGGTACTATGAGTTGCTCCAGTCTCACTGTTTTACAATAACGAAATATATCCTACTAGGAACTCAAGTTCACCATGAAATTCTATTTCATCGTTTTATTGCAATTAGACATAATTCGATGAACAGCACAAATTATGTTGATTTTTTTTCTCAAAAGACGAGAGCAAATCTATCCATCAAGTTGTGGGTGAAAATCTGACAACCTTACAATTTTTGCATATATGCAAATCGTACCTACTTGAATCATGCTGAATATTGCTATGTCCACTGTCCTGTGTAACCGTTGGCTCTCAATAGCGCCATCCAAAGTACTTGAATTTTTCACTAGATGGTATGCTGGTTTATACACTGATGGTTAATTCTGTCTCAGTCTCCCTTGCAACACATCATGCTCGAAATTCACTAAGCCCGATAGCCCGGGCTACTTTTGAAGTTTCAGTTCGGGCTACTAGAAAACTTTGCTGCAGCTTGCCCTCGGGCTAGTGAGAAAATTCCAGTTGAAGGTCTAGGGTGCAGGACACACTAAAAATACAAAATAAACTACGACGGATCCTGAACTCCTTCAATGGACTTTTCATAAAATAAGCGGCCACAAACTGACGAACTAGCGTATTTGCAAACTAAATATTTCCACAGAAAATGAGCTTCTGCGAAGACTCCAACATTCGCCATGACACTGACCACTTGACCGTCAGAAATGTAGGCCGATCAACGATCTTAGTCCATAACAAAAACATTTATAATAAACGCCCGGCCCCCACGTGTACACAGACTCACCGAGTGAACTGTGTGCCTTACGATCAGTGTTCACTGGCTAAAATAGTGATGGATCGCACGTTTGCGCACTCAAACTCAAAATCCCCCGGCGCACAACATAATTTATACGTGGAATGACTCGCTACTGGTTTTCCATAACAGGAATAGTAAATTTTGTCAATTCTTTTCAACCAATCACGATCTCGGTACTTCAAGGCACAATGTATGCATCCTGTGTGTCAGACATCGTACCACTGCAGAACATGAGAGCAAACACTATTTTTTCACTCACCCTACACAAATCGATACCTTCGATTGACATGATTTTGTAGAACTGGTTTATGTACCATTCTAAGTTAACCATGTGGAATGGACCAAATTCACTGTAATATAACGTTAAAATTTGCAATCTGAAAACATTTAAATCATCAAATAATGGAAAAGGCTGTAGATGGGTTGAATTACAAACACTTTCCACACAAGATTGAATCATTTATTTGCCATGTGTTTTCAGATAACCACTTTCCTGATCTAGGCTAAGTGTGGTCACTGTACAAATCATGGCAAGTTCAGCAACTTAGGTGTACTGCTGGCTACCTACCGCTTGTGGATGTTTTTTTTTTTTTTGAAAATTATCATTTTTGTGTTTCCGCTTATTTCTTCACACAAAATCCATTTTGCCTGGGAAAACATTCACTATGGGCCAGAAGAAGTTGCCGTTGAAGGATGGCCCTTTCCGGGGACAGTCATGTACTATGGATGAAAGCACGAATGGTATGGCATGGGTGATTATCCCCAGTACCCCTTGCCTATATACAGTTTAACTTGTGTAGCAATAGTTTTCGCATGCGTTCCAGTGTGAGAGAGGAGCCTGGGAGACAAACTTGGGCCAAGAGCGGGGCTGTAACCCCTTAGCAACACATCCTATTGTTGAAAACTGGCAACGTGCAAATTTCGGCGGTATGCGCATGGTTAACCAAGAACTGCTGATACTTTTTTCTGATAACCACCCCCCCCGATTTCATACTCCCCCTTTGGAAAAATTGTGGGGGGGCAATTCTCCCACATTTTGAAACCGAGCATTAACACTGATTACGATATGACTGATATCTTTGACCTACTTACGGCCTTGTTCGCAGCTATTCGCGCGACTTGTCACGTAACTCGCTCCTCCAGCATACGTGGTTTGAAAGTTTCGACATGAAGAAACCGAGCAGTGGGATCGGCCTAATACATTTTATCGTGCTATCAAATTTTCGTTCGGGCTAGTGGAAGTTACTAGTTAGAAGCCGACGACCTGCTGTCAGGTGAGATTGTCGAGCACTGCAACACATAATAGTGCCCCTCTTCTTGGACTTTCTTCCTTCTTCTGTAAAGACTGTACCACAGTGACCAAATTCTCTGCTTGGTATGTTTTGGTAGGACCTGAGGCAGAGGAACCATAACGCTGCAAACATCTGCAACCGTGCACTCTCTCCCACTCCTCCCCTGAAATTATTGCCGCACTCTTGCTATATGAACTTAAAATGATAATTACATATGGGTATGGGCTAATTACCCCCAATGATTTATAACGACTTGAACCCCAAATATGATCACAATATCACTTTATCCCATCAATACCAGTACGATTCCCTTAATATCGGTCCTGTGGTTACTGAGACAACTCTGCAACAGAAAACGGCGCAGAACACAACAGGCAAACCTCCAGGCAACAAAACAGGCATATATGTTTCCAATCCTCGGCTTGTACTCACTGATGGACAATACGTCCTCCTGAGTATCATCCCTGTAAGAATAGAGAGAATCACATTATGTTACAACAACAAAACCCAAGTAACATTTGAATGATAATCTGATACAGTGGACCCAGCGTCTCATGCGCATAGCAAAATTCAATGCTTATAATTCATAGTTATAAAACATAGGGGATTGATTATATGAGGCTTATTAAGCTTCATTACAAGATGGATGTGGAAGAATGCCAAGGGATTGTTAAAACTTGCTTCATAGATGGTATCGGGTGTATCCTTTTATATAGTAGGCCATGGGTCTTCATGGACTTCAGAAGACACTGCTATCATTCTTCTGTAATTTTCTACATCCATTAATTCCTGTTAAAATTCAAAACATCGTTTTCATTTCTTTTGGTTCCCGAAAAGCTCCCACATGTGCTACTGCAGTGCAAAAGTGGCAAGCGTCAAGGCATAAACAATGCAATGACAACATGATTGCAGGCACTCAGCACATCAAGTGCGATCACGGTCCCATGCTGGTATGGCAGGCAAATACTTGTACAACTGAAGATATCCTTCCAGTGGTATGCCTGCTCGCACAAACAGGTCAGCTATTACAATTACAGATACCCCAACGTAACTGTGATGAATTTTAGCAACAACTGAAACCGTCGGTATTGCAGTAAGCAAGGCACAGTCTAATATTAGCCATAAATGCCTCTGATTCATTGCTAAACCTTCATGTATAATTGTTCCATCCACCAATTACCTACTTATACACGTTCATTCATTCATAGAATTGTAGGTCTACGAATTTAATGCCGTATCATTTTATCGCGGATCGACAATCGTGAATGAATTTGACCTTGGAAATCGACAATCGTTAATAAATTCACATTGTCATGGGAACTTCCTTTTGACGTTAACTGTGTGGGGTAAAAAGTACTAGTCAATGGATTGGCTGCCTTGGTCTTGTGCTGTTTCCAAACTTGTGCAGATCTTATCTTTAACAGTAGTTCACACATGGGCGAGAGAGCTAGCAACATACAGCTTTTGCATGCAGTTTAATCATTCTTAATTCAATAGGTTTTACGGTACACGCAGCTGTGATGTATAGAACAGCAGTACAAACTCAGTTTGGAAATCCAAACCATTGTGACATTTTTGGGGATGTGCGCCCATGGCATGTGGTTAGATAAACTATGCCTTGCACTCTCTGTTCAAACATCCTTGCGAGGTTTGAAAAACCTCACGATTATCTTTGCAAAACGCATCGTCAATGAAACTGTGGACCCATGGGTGGAAAAGAATAGAGCACACACTGCCTGAAATATCGCAAACAGCTGCAACCCTCGGCAGTGTGCACTGCTACATCTTAAATACTAGCCACTACAAAACGTACATTTGCATAAACCTTGCATTGTGTACCTGCATGCCACCAACTGCCCACAACATTATTACAGCTATGTTTGCGGGCCCATGTCCGACTCAGCTGGTGTTTCCAAAGTGATCATTATTAAACCACCACCTAAGAAAACGAACAGGACTGACGCTTTTGACTGTTTTGTCCGCAATGAACAAACAAATAAACAAAAACCACGTTTCAGGAATAACGTGCATTTGTCAATGAACATACATGCGAGCACTGTCATGGCTTTATTAATTTTTTACTATCCTTGTTTTCCAGCCATTGTAGGGTAAGTCCTATTTGTTATTGATCTCCCAGAAATTGTTAGAGTTCGATGAAACTAATCAGTCATTGCATCCTTTGGTTTTGGTCGGGTGCAAGCGTCCGATGATCTGTGATTATTACTAATACTAGTAGTTCATCTGCCATAAAACAAAAAAAAAAAAAAAAGAGAAAAAAAAAAACAATCGTGTGCCTACGTATATCCAGATAAAGTTCATCTGGCAATTTGATCGATTGCGATGGGCCATAAAGTTTAACTGATTCTTCGGCAAATTTACAACACACATGCTGAATGTTTTTTAAGAAATTGGTCTGTTTAAACGGCCGACCATTCATGTAAACATTTAAATGCTAAACGGCCAGCGTTTTGGGTATGACAATTGGCGATACAAGTCTGAACAAGACTAGTGCTGCAGACAACTTCCTGCAGCTGAAGCCATATCCGTTCTTCACGTTGAACCACTTCACCAGGCCGTACACTTTTCACGGCTGTAAGTTAAAGACATTTATAGCAGATTATGCAAATCAGGGAATTTACCAAGTGTCACGTAAATCCGGCAAACTTCAAATTATGCATAAATTATGCATTTGAATGACCCATTGACCTGATCCAGATAAACAGGCGATCGTCAGAAAGTATCTGGCCTGGTTGGACAACAAATTCCGGTGTTCCTTATTCACTAAACCACACTATACACAACCACTAGTTCATGCAGACCATCGTCACGTCAAACACATACATATGCTCACATATAACACATAATTCCTAAAATACACTGACCAATAAGTTGACAGTTTATTACAGAAGTGCTCATTGCTTTTTTTCTTCTTCAGCCCCGCAACCTTCTCTCCATAAATATACCCAATTTGAATAAAGTTTTATCGTTCATTCAACCCTTCTTTGACCCAAAATCCAACTTGAAATGGTTCTAAATCCCCTTAGGAGTCTGGGCTTCTTTTGCCTAAAATTATTTCCTTCAATATCTTTCATTGCCTTTATTTCCAAGCAGCCAGGACATGCCACCCTCCCCTCCCCTCTAGGCACACACCTTCCCCACCTCCCCCACACCACAAACTATCCCCACGCAGCAGTCAAGATGTCCGCACATAATATCTTTAGGAACCTCCACATTTGTCCCGTCCCCAGTTTGTTCAAAGATTCTTTACAAGTGGGAAACTTGGAATAAATCTATTCAAACTAGGGCCACATAAATGAGCTTATAACAGCAGTAAAATTGTCACAGGAGCTATGGTTCCATCATTCCTCAGCGTTTATTCTAACAGAAGCCTATTATAGATGAAGTTAGTTCACAGTCGCTGAACATCAAAGCACCTCAAATACATAAAATGTTAATGGACCATACCTACTGAGTTTGGCGAATCTTACCAAGCTGGCAATTGGAATATATTATGCAAATTAGCACATACATGACTTCTACTGACCCCAGCTATACCTTCAAATGATTGGGTCAAAGGCGGAACATCATCTACCAATTTTTTTGTGGAAATCCTACGAACTTTCAAAAAAGCTAAAATATGCAAATTAGAACATTAATGACCTCCAGTGACCCTGGACTCCGCTTTTAAATTTCTCGGGAACCTGTAGACCACATCCACCAATTTTCGCTCAAATCCGACAACTTGTAAAATTTGGCATAAATTATGCAATTAGACACTTATTTTAGCATTTCCAGGTGGAAATCTCATCGTTCATCTACCAGTCCATCCGGATCCTACATGCCAAACATCACTGTAGCACATTCAGTTCTTACGTAATCTTCTAACGAGCTTTAACATAAATTACATAAAATAAGCTAATTACCCAACTGAATACTGACTTTGCTGCTCAAAATCTACTCAAGATCGTGTACACCCAACCGGTGCTACACACAAATTTCATCATAATCGGCCCCACGGATTGTGAGAAATCCTGCTAACGAGGGAAGGCGGACATACACACATACACAACATGCCATAGGCACCACTAATACCACCTTTCACACTGCCGAACATTTTAACGGGTACACCCGGGACTTCACCCAGGGTGAAAGGTAGTAGCGGTGGAAAACACGGGTGAAACACCGATTAACTTTTCCGTTTTTTTACCTCTGAAGCGCCCAGGGTAACGACCAGGGCACCTCGGGACTTCACCGTTGAAAGAACAGTGGGAATGTCGTCGCGGTGAACACCGTGTGAAATGCAGATTAATGTTTTTGTTTTGGCGGTCCGCACGTGCGAGTTTTTGGGCTGGTCCCCAAATTTTGAATTCACACGTAATCATAGCGTTTCGTAGGTGTCGAGTTTTTTACGTCTTTTCAATTGTACTATCGTCCATCTGAATATCTGGCATTGTCTTTTGACTAGCTGAACAGTGCACTGGATGTGGTACGGCGTATTGAGTACATGTACAAGTGATTCAATATAACCCGCTTATATTTTGGGTGTCTTGCCACCGATTTCCACACAACCGGCCGTGTCAAAGTGCACACTGTAGAGATCACAAGAGCAAAACAGTGGCATGTGCTTCTGTGTTCGCCTGGGGTTGCTATAAGCCCCACAGTACAACAGCCAGTCGAACTCTGTAGTCAATGGGCACATCAAGTAGTGACTTGCCTCTCCAGCCTTAGCCTTAATTCCGAGGCTAAGCGTATGAAGTCAGCCTTTGACATACGAAGAATGGTCACGAAAAATTTTCGTAGCAAACCCAACATGGACTCCTATTTTACTCTTGCATGCAGTTTCGTTCTCCTCCTTCTGTTCGATCAACGTGACCGCCTGCTAGGACTCACCACCGTACTGGGATAAGGCGAACTGCAAAAAAAAACACATTATCCTGCGATGCGTACGGTGGGCGGTGTTTCCTTGCCCGCTCTATCGTAGTTCTTTCCCCTCCGATGTCCACAGCTCGTTTGCTTGCTCAAACAGCCAATATTCGGATTTCGTATTAGTCCAGTGCTCCAGAAACATCTAAACCCAGTGAAATCAACCCCGCCATTTTAATTCAGTAGTTCACAAGTACACCAACCACGTTAACAGTCCGGGATATTATACTCGAATAAGATTTCTCCTGTTTAGAAATTTGAATAATTCCCTGGTCTACCATATGGTATACCCCAATGCAACGGTCTCCCATATGAAAATATATAGGAGACATTTATTCCACCCATTGAAAAATTATTCCAGTCAGAGTCTTCATTTCCATTGCATATTCGGTATCCTTGCTGTTCCAGCTACAAGAAAGCTTGAGTGTGTTTTGGATTGAAGTTGTCAATGTAATTTCGATAATATTTTGATATGAGAATAGACTACTTCGTTGATATCTTTTTGGGATTAGATTTGGTTACAAGTCGTCCGACAGCGGTTTCGTTTGTGATGTTACTGTGCGTTTGATAAGGAGTGACATCGGACTGCAGTAGCATCGTTCATGTTATGGAAACATGTTACTGTAAGTAATCGACCTAATGTTAGATCACTCAAACAGCGCAGGGTATCATTAAATTGGAGCGGCTGTTTTGTATCTAACCGTCCGCAGACCAGAGGAATATTCCATATCTGTATTACATACCGATTCTCCCCGAACAGAAACTGGATAATTTCTCCCAAACAAGGATAATCTCCGAACTGGTGAATGCAAAGGCCCTGGGTTTATATTAAGCGCTCAGATTTCTAGAGCATACCCCACACAGTGCGCCCCTTACGGGATCGCCTCAAGCCTATATCCGGATCCAGGTTTCGAATCCTCGTGTTTTTCTGTTGCCGTATGAAAGTGCCGCGCGCGGATTTTCCATGGAGGTTCACCGTAAAGGTTCAAAACTGTGAATCCAGCCGGTGGTGCAACGTTAAGGCAGTCTGAAAGGGGCATAAGTCTCTTCCTGAATTTCATTCATGTGAGACAACAAACTCAAGGCAAGGCTCAGTCTAAAATCAGCCCTAAAGCCACCAAGGTCGTGCACTATATGCCTGGTATGTATAGGGGGTGGTTATTGTGTGTTCCACGCATTTGACCTAGTTAATCACAATAAGGGTTATAGTCGCCCGCGAACACTGGTAGAGTGTGTGGGGCGGGAAAGATTGTGTTGGGCCGTGGTCCGGCGCTCGCTGTCTCCGCCGGCCGCCGGGGTGCTCCGCCCGCCGCCGGGGGAACTTTAGGCGTCGGCGGGGCTCTCTCATATCTGTTTTAACATTTTCCAAGATTGTACCCAAACTTGTTACCATGTGCGTATTATGCAAATCCTCGGATAAGTTCGAAAATGGGCTATATCGTGGATATTTTGTTGCCCTCTATTGTGCAGGTTTTCCGCAAAATTTTCAAGTTCGTGGAGCGCTTTTACCGAACCAGTGAATGGTTTGGTTATTGTTGGAAGCCCGAAAAACTGGTGACATGTCAAGTCATCCGAGGTCAAGTTTTCATTTTATTCTGGCGCAGTAGCCTAATTATAGCAGAATGTATGTGATCTTTCAAACTCATGATTTTCATGCAACTGGTGCTATGGCCAACTTCATGCGATGATGTTCCTAATGTGGCCGCGTCACCCGAGGTCTCTTGCATGACTAATTTGCTATAGTTTGGCCCAATTAGCAATAAGGGCAAATTATAAACGTTGTTGGATTCCCTCACGAACTTGGTGAGTAGGACCCTTCAAACCTTCCCGATATTATTCAATTGCTTGAAATCACTGAAGGTCATTATGTGTTGTTTAATTTCACATATTCGTTAGCATAATTAGAATAATTACTGGAACAAACAATTATTTTCTCAACTTTTAGTGATTGTGACGAAACTTTGTGAATAGGACCTACTACAGGCTGATACATTATTCAATATCATCAGATCACTGAGGGTAAAATTTGTGACTAATTTGCATATGTTTCCTGATCAGTCAAAATGATGAGTTAATACCTTTTTTTTTTCGCAATAACATTGGCCATGTTATGGAATGCAATATGCTTCTAGGAGTTGATGCATCACCATGGAGTGTAACAAGTTTCATAAAAACCGGCCATGTCTTGAAGGTCATAAAGGTCACTTAGGGGTCAAAAACTGATTTTAGTACTTTTTTTCGGCAATAGCACTGGTGTGTTCATCAGAATGCAACAGTGCTCCTATGAGTGATGTAATCACATGAAGTCACAATTCTCATAATATCTGTCATATCATTAAAGGTCTTCGGGTCACTAAGGGTCAAAACGTTTTCTGGGCTATAATCGGAGAATTGAATATCTGCGCCAGGCTGGATGTTCACCATTGTGATTAATTGTTGACCTCCATGTGTGTGACCTCTGACCTGAATTTGACCTCTGTCGGGTTGTCCTGTGTTAAGGTCGAATCTATCTTGAATAAATGTGCCTATTTAAGGATTACTGGCCAAAAAAATTATGAAACTGGTTATTTTTTTGGATATGTGTAGAGCTTTGTGTGCTTTATGCGGGCACCAACTACTCCCGCCTCGATCGTACACTTACTTTGGTAGTTTCAAGGGGTCAGAGTTAAATTTTATACTTTTTCACAATACATTGGACATGTTTCATGGAAATGCAATATGCTTCTAGGAGTGGATGAATCACATTGAGTGTAACATTTTTCATAAAAACCGCCCTGTCTTGAGGTCATTAAAGCTATCACTTAGGGGTCAAAACTGATTTTAGTACTTTTTCCGCATAGCACTGGGGGTGTGTTCATCAGAAATGCAAAATGCTCCTAGGCTAGGAGTGGATGTATCACATGGAGAGTAACTTCTCATAAAACACTGCATATCATGAAGTCATTGGGGTCCTTAGGGGTCAAAAACTGTTTTTTTGGCTATAATCGGTGAATTGGGATATCTGCGAAGGCTTGGATGCTTTCACCATTTGTGATATATTGGGTTGACCTGCATGTGTGTGACCATTGACCTGATTTGACCTCTTCGTTGGTCATTGTGGTGAAGGTCGAATCTTGAATAAATGTGCTTATTTAGGAGTTAACGGGCAGAAAATGAAACTGTTTATTCTTGGATATTTGATTGAGCTTTGTGTGGCTTTATGGAGAGAAAACACTCCCCTTCGATCAGACACTTTACTTTGGTAGTTACAAGTGGTAAAGTTCATTTTATACCTTTTTCGCATAACATTGGACATGTTCATTGGATGCAATATGCTCCTATGAGTGATGCATCAC
Source organism: Sclerodactyla briareus (assembly GCA_026419785.1). Lineage (NCBI taxonomy): Eukaryota > Metazoa > Echinodermata > Holothuroidea > Dendrochirotida > Sclerodactylidae > Sclerodactyla > Sclerodactyla briareus. Next base: position 195,232 of record JAODTK010004121.1, on the reverse strand, counting down.
ATGGAGTTACAATTTTCATAAAAACAGCATGTCATTGGGAAGTTCATAAGGCACTTAGGGGTCAAAACTGGATTTTAGTACTTTTTCCGGCAATAGAGGGTGGTTTTTTTGTCCATCAGAATGCAAAATGCTCCTAGGAGTGATGTATCACATGGAGAGGAACAACTTTCAAAAAAATCTGTCATATCATTAAAGGTCATTTGGGGGGTCACTTAGGGGTCAAAAACTGTTTTTGGCTATATCGTGACTTGGATATCTGCCTAAGGCCTGGAATGTTAACCATTGTGATATACTTGTTGCCGGGCATGTGTGTGACCTCTGACCTTAAGTTGACCTCTGTCGGTGGTCATGTGTGTGAAGGTCGAATCCTTGAATAATGTGCTTTATTTGAGGAGTTACGGGCAAAAAAATAGAAACGGTTAATTTTTGGGATATGTATTGACTTTGTGTCTTTTATGGAGAAAACAACCTCCCGCTTAGTCGATCAGACACTTTACTTTGGTAGTTACAAGGGTCCATTTTCAATTTTATATATACCTTTTTTGCAATAACATTGAACATGATGTTCCCATGGAATGCAATATGCCTTCTTGGAGTGATGCATCACATGGATTTGTACCAATTTTCATAAAAACCGCATGTCATTGAAGGTTAAAGGTCACTTAGGGCTCAAAACTGATTTTAGTACTTTTCGTCATAGCACTGGGGTGTTCATCAGACGCAAAATGCCTAGGATGTATTTTATCCCATGGAGGCGTAACAATTTTCATAAAAACGGCCATATCATTAAAGTCATTCGAGGTCACTTAGGGGTCAAAAACTGTTTTTTTGCTACACGCGGAGATTGATATCTGCGAGGCTGATGGTTTCACCATTGTGTATATAATTGTTGACCTCATGTGTGTGACCTTCTGACCTGAATTTGACCTCTGTCGGGTGCCATGTGGTTAAAGGTCGAATCTTTGAATAATGTGCTTATTGGGACCGCACCTTGTCCGGGTCTGTAGGGATGCCTCCTCCAATTACAGTGCTTCTGTAATGAACCCATTTTACCAGTACACGTTTGTCGCTTCACAAGTCTATAAGTGTCTTCTTTCCACTAATATTGTCCTGTTTTTCACTGTTCACTCCAAATTTCTGGAATAAGGATGCGGGGATATATACTTCTGGCGGTTTACCCCGCCGACATTTTCTAGTTTTACTCTGAACTAATTTCAATACGTAAGGTTTTTTCCAATGGTGATTGTCGTAGTACGAAAGGCAATAAATGATCACACAAATAACCAAACTCCCATCCCCATACGTACTGTATATTTAATACCGCCTAAACCTAACACGTATCAATGCGAAAGTCCTGGAAAGTAACTACACAGCACTTTGATGGTGACTATTGACCGTCTTTTTTTTAAAGTGGGGAGGATAAAAGATGATGTCGTAATTTGATTTAGCAAAAATAAATTCTACCCATTTCACTATCAAAAAGATAGAATAAAAAAAAATAGCCATTACGTAGATTTTTTGTTGCCTATCTAAAGATTGCACCGTGTAGGCCTATACTTAGTACAACCGGGTACCGCACTGCAGTGTGTGTGTTAGGCTGTGTTATATTTATACCCCCAACACTGTAAGTGTTCGGGGATATTATGTTTTTGGCCGTGTGCCCGCGTCTCCTCCGCCGCCGCTGCCGGAAACCTTTAGGCGTTAGCGCTCTCATTCTCTAACACTTTATCCGATGGACCCAACTTGTGACACATGTCCCGTATGAGTAAATCTCGTATACGTTCGAAAATGGGCTATATCGTATAATTTTTGTTGCCGCTCTATTTTGCATGTTTTTCCGCAAAATTTTCAAGTTTGTGCGATTTACCACGAAACGTGGGTGGTTGTTGGGTATTTGTTGGGCCGAAAAACTGGTGACATTGGGGTCTAAAGTCATCCGAGGTCAATTTGCATTTTTTTTTTTTTGGCCAGTAGCCGAATTATAGCAATAGCAGAATGATATGTATCTTTCAAACTTCATTGGATTCTCATGACACTTGGTGACTAGGGCCAACTATAAGTGCAGATGAATTTTCCCAATGTCGCCGAGGTCACTGGAGTCATCTTGCATGACTAATTGCATACTATTGGCCCAATTCAATAGACAAATTTATAAAACTTCCGTTGGGATTCTCACGAACTTTTCAGTAAGGACCTTGCTAACTTCCCGTAAATTTATTCCATTGGCATTGAAATCACTGAAGGTCATTATTTTTGGGTTATTCAACAAAAGATATTCGTTAGCATATAGACTCATTACTTCAATTAGTTTCTTCAACTTTTAGGGATTTTTGACGAAACTTTGTGAAATAGGACCCGCTACTACCAGTCCTGATAACTTTAATTCAATAGCATCAATATCACTGCGGCATTGTGGGACTATTTTCCATATTAGTTGTCCTGATCAGTCAAAATGATGAGTTTTAATACTTTTTTCGAATAACATGGGACATGTTCATTGGAATGCAATATGCGACTAGGAGTGGATGCATCACATGGAGTGTCACATTTTCATAAAACAACCGCCATGTCTTGAAGTTCATTTAAAGGTCACTTAGGGGTCAAAAACTGATTTCAGTACTTTTTTTCGGCAATACAGTGGGTGTTTCCTCAACTGCAAAATGCTCCTAGGAGTGGAGTATCCCAATGGGATTACCAATTCTCCAAAAACTGTCATATCCCCCCCCAAAAATTCAAAAAAAGGGTTTTTTCATTCTGGTCACTTAAGGGTCACAAACTGTTTTTTGGCTATAATCGGAGAATTGAATATCTGCGACGGTTGAAAAGAGTTCACACATTGTTGATTTATACTTGTTTCACCTCCATTGTGTGGACCTCGACCTGATTTGACCTCTCTCTGTCGGTGGTCATGTGGTTAAAGGTCGGATCTTGAATAATGTGCTTATTTAAGAGTTACGGGCAAAAAAAGTAGAACTGGTTATTTTGGATATGGGATAGAGCTTTGTGTGCTTTATGAGGGAAAACAAAATCCCCTTTTGATCGGACCTACTTTGGGGTAGTTTACAAGTGGTCAAGTTCACTTTATACCTTTTTTTTCGCAATAACTTGGACTGTTCATTGGAATGCCACAATATGCTTCTATGAGTGGATGCATCACATGGAGGTAAATTTTTCATAAAAATGCCATGTCTGCAGGTATTAAAGGTCACTTATGTCAAAACTGATTTTAGTACTTTTTCGCGGCAATAGCACGGGTGTGTTCATCAGAATGCAAAATGCTCCTATGATGATGATCACATGGATAGGTAACAGTCTCTAAAACTTCATATCTTAAAGGTCATTCAGGGTCCTTAAGGTCCAAAACGGTTTTTTTGGCTATAAACCGGAGAATTGAATATCTGCGACGGCTGGTTGGTTCACCATCATTTTGATTTAATTGTTGACCTCCATGTTGGTCCTCTGACATGAATTTGACCTCTGTCGGGTGTTCATGTTGGTGAAGGGCGAATCTTGAATAAATGTGGCTTATTAAGGAGTTCGGGCAAAAAAATAGAAACTGGTTATTGTTGGATATGTGATTGAGCTTTATGTGCTTTCCTGGAGAGAAACACTCCCGCTTCGATCAGACACTTTACTTTGGTAGTTACAAGGGGTAAAGTTCAATTTTATACCTTTTGCGCAATAACAGTGGACATGATCATTGGAACGCAATATGCTTCTGGTGTGAATGCATCACATGTAGTGTAACATTTTTCATAAAAACCGCTTGTCATTGGAGGTCCTAAAGGTCCTTAGGGTTCAAAAACTGATTTTGTACTTTTTCGGCAATAGCACTGGGTGTGTTCATCATAATGCACAATGCTCCTAGGAGTGGATGGTATCACATTGAGGTAACATTTCATAAAACTGCCTCTCAATTAAGGTCATTCAGGTCACTTAGGGGTCAAAAACTGTTTTTCTGGGCTATAATCGGAGAATTGATATCTGCGAAGGCTGGATGGTTCACCATGTGCTCTAATTGTTGACCTGCCTGTGTGTGACCTCTGACCTGAATTTGACCCTTCGGGTGTGCCCATGTGGTTAAAGGTCGCGATCTTGAAAAATGTGCTTATTTAATGGACGCACCTTGTCCGGGCTATAGGGGTGCCTCAAATAATTAACAAGTGCATTATGGTGACCCATTTACGCAGTACACTTGGTCGCTTCACAAGTCTAAATGTTCTTCCACAATATTGTCCTGTGTCATGTTCACCAAATGTCTGGAATAAGAGATGCGGGGAAAGATACGTCTTGGCGGTTGACCCGCCCGACACTTTCTAGTTCATTCCTCAGAATTGTAGTCCAACACAAAATTAAATTGCATTACCGGGGATCGAGTTGGATCGACGATCGTAATAATTTCACAGAGTCAGGTAGAAACCCCCTAGATTTGATTGTGTGCGATAAAAGGTCTGCTGCCGGCGTCCTGTACAAGTCATAGGAGTGGGCCGAACTTGGTATGTGTAAATGCATTGTACATTATCAGTGGGATGCTTGTCAAGTGCGATGAGACAGTAAGTAAAAGCCAACATAGCTTCATGCAGTTTTTTATTATTACGTACCATAAAGCTGTGATGTCTGCCCGTCTTGGATATTTTGGCAATAAGCAAGTATCACAGCTCGCAATCCACGTGGGGCAGTTTTTAATCTTTTCACCAGTTTCCGGTGAGCTGCGATGTCCCGGCGGCGGCTTGGCGAAAAAAACAATTTTATTTAGTCCGGTGTTTGGTAGCCAATACGTAATTTTGCCAGTACCAGTAAATAGTAACGTGCAGTTTCCCTCCCAGTACTTGAGTACCGTACTATACAATACCGATATACCGCCAACCCCATCTCTTGCTCATGGAAAATCATACACATAAACTAGAGGAGGCTACGAGTTGTTAACTTGAAGCAAATTGGGTTGCGTGTAGTGCTCTCCGTGGCCCGATATTGGGCATAGCTTGGGTAGTGGCTCTGAGGCACTGAGTCGTCATCATGTATTGTGACGAATGCTCTTCTAATGTTGAGGCATATGACTTTGCTGTGATCGTGCCGTGTAGTTTTCACAATATTATGAATGACTGATATATTTTTATGTGCCATAAATAAGTACTGCAGGCCTCGAATACAGTGGAAGGGCAAGGCTCATTTCCTGAAGGCAATGTAAAATTGCTCGGTACATTCAAAATGGCGGGGCACCAAGTCATTTAGAAGATTTTTTTAAGGGCCAGCAAGGCATCTGAAAAAGACAAGGGCAGAAGGCCAATTTGAAAAGGTACGGCAAAGCGTTTTTTATTGTATCATGTACCTCTCATCATACTAGCTAGCTACTCGCGAGCTCAAGTGTATTCCTTGTCCGGTCGGTCAACCACGATTTTGACAATGATTTGTCAACTCGTAATTAATTTACCTACATAACCCAATGAGATCTTTTTTTTATAGTTTCCATGGAAAACACAATGTATCTTTTCTGGCAATATATTCATTCACGCATATCATGTAGAACTACTGCTATATTGCACTTTTTATAAATTGGATGTGAAAAGTTTCGTCGTCGCGACGGCAGGAACTCACTAGCAGTTCATCATAACAGGATCACCTCAGACCCCCCACACATGTACATACGACCGTAAGCGTCCTTCTCGTAGCCGCTAGAGGTGTGCAGTACTGATGATTTTTGTGGAACCGGTATACCGATGCCTTGACACCGGTATCTGTCATTTCACAAACGCTCTCTCCTTGTATACCTCCCTCCTTGCTTTTTTGCACTAAGTGTTTCACAGAGTAGTGGAATATAATATACTCTGTTTACGCTACAGCCGCACCCCCTCTTTCTACGGCAATGCAATTACCCGCCTTGCCTGCAGGTCTGTATTGAAAAGCCTTTAATTTTTTCGCGGATCTAGTATTGGTTGTGGTCCCACGTTGACGCTAGAAATCGTCGCACTATCAAGCATTGTAATTTTATCACCTGTTTAAAAAACTAACCAATGACAACATGCAGCTGCACTGCTGCATGTCGATAGCATTGCTGTAGCTGAACAGTGATGTATATTTTGCAGAAACTCCCATGTGAGTTTTGTATAGAAATACAGTTTACAGATAGAAGTGAATTTACAATTATGTGACTTACTTAGGCCGCCGCTGTGCATTCATACTGCCCTTTTGATAATTATGTAATGTGTGGACAGTGCGGGGCCGGCCAGGCCGGGTTAAGTTAATTATGCATTTATATCCATTGATTTCCGAAATGTGAAACCCATGACACTTTTACATGGTAATTGGCCTAATTATTAACGAACTTTCAGAGTTGCTTTAGGGTACTATCGCTATTTTGAGAGGGGGAGAGGCGGGGCACCGACGGCAATGAGCAATTGGGGCATGGCGTCACTGCCGTCGGTGAAGCATGAAATGTAAGGGCATCAAGGCAAATGGCAGGGCTCCGACGGCGATTGCCGTCAGTGCCGTCGGTTAATTGGAGGCACTTTACTGGGCTTCATGTGGTTGTTTTTGTTTTGTGCCAATCTCACATCCCACGTGCTGGAATTTCCCACTTGACCATTCGCTGGGGGGATCATGAGGTGAGAGGCGCGATCCCACAAGTGCACACTTACCCGCGTGAACACTGATCGACCTAACCCCATCCCTTGAAGTTAATCCCTGGCCAGTATCTCATGATCCCAGGTAAACTGGGGGAGCAACTACAGAATACACCGCAACTTCTGACTTCAGTTCAAATTCACACCGCAAAGTTGTGGGGAATTCTGCAATTGCTCTGATTTACTTGTGAGGCACTTCCAACTTTTATTCTCAATATGAATTATAGCAGGGATGTGCCTAGAAAATTCAGAGTACTGGATGAAACATGGTCACAAACGGCAGTGGGGAACTCAAAGCGACTGCATTGTATATAATTTATTAGAAACAAGAAGATAGTGCCGGTTAAATTTGGCTAATTTATCATGAGTGCCGGGTAAAAGGCCTGAGTGCCGGGCGTTACCACCGGGTGCCGCCCGGCGTGGGCACTTCCCTGTAAATGGCTATACAATTATGGGGCGTTGACTTCTTCAGGTCACATTTTTCAACCCATGATGCAGTGCGCGACAGTATTTTGGTCTGTATTGGCGTGCCAAGAACTAATCCTAGGTTCCCGCTGAATAGCGGCAACGTTATGTTTAGAGACATGTTAGCTAGCGACAATTTTAGTGAGTGAAAGTTTTGGTCAGTTCTTGCAAAAAAACACAGTTGAGACTACAGTGTTCTTTTTTTGGCACCTAACGATACTTTCTTCTTCCCGGGGCCTCCTCGGGGGTCGGGTTTGTCTTCTTTCTGGGCCCATCGGCATCCTTCCTGGGTGGTGTTTTTTCGCCCTACGGTTTTTTGGGTCTTACAGCACTATGTCTTTGTGCTGTAAGGGTTGCCGTTCAAAAAGACTTATTGCTAAATTTCCTTTTTTCTTCTTTCAACCATGTATATACCTGTGAGATTATTTCTTCACTAATCACATGCGCAAATAGTGACAATTGGATGAAGTTGATTTTTATTTCTCCTAAACTCACCCCCAATAATTCCAGAAATCACGGATATAAAATTGAATTCAGTTCTAGATCCGCACTGTTTTTTAAATTGGCCACACATATTGATGCGATGCGCAGCGAGCTAGCATTCCATCACAGGGTACTGCCTGTGTGCATTACCATGTACATGCTATATAACATGGGCTGGTAATCAACAGAGAGTCTTGGTGTTAACCAGAAAGCCAAAAGGCTTAGTGGCTATTCTTGGGTTCTGCAACCTATAGCGAGACACCGCGGACAATGGGAGATTGCACCAGTCATTATGCGACAAACATAGACATAACATCTGACAAATTTCCTCATTTATTCCTCCAACCAATAGGGTCCTATACTCTTGAATAAGAAAGCTACACACTGAAATTCACGGAAGTTCAGAATTTGCCAAATTAGCAAATTTTCACAATTTCCCAATTTTCCAAAAATCAAAACCTTTTGAAAAAAAAGAAAAACAATAGGGTTCCTGTACTCCTCATAGGAAAGCTGCATGACTGAATTTCAACCTGGTCGCCGGACAGGCATTCTGGGAATCTGACCTCTCTTGGACCTCTGATGACCTTGACCTGACCCCAAAACAATACGGAGCATGTAACGTACTATTTATGGGACTCGGCCCAAGTTGAATGTCCATCCGAGTGAGGTCGAGTTAGGTTAGTTCCAGTTCTAAGTCGGGGGGTGATGGTGATGACCGGCGTCCAGCCGTTCACACGTTCATACTTTCCGTTTCTGTTGTCTTACTCGCTGAAGCTGGCCGCGCGCCGCATTTCAGAAACGTCCTTCACGCGCGTTCCAATTCATACTCCACAGCGGTGCGGTTTGCGGCCTGTTGCGGCAGTACACCTAACTGGGACAAATTTTTCCAAACGATGCGGCGCGCTACGACTTAAGATGGTATAATTTCGTTCGATGTGTGCCCCCCCCCAACCTGTTCACAACGGTCCGACCCCCTGGTATAGATTAGGCCTAAATTGGTACCGGTAGACGGCGGTAGGCCTGAGTGTCATTTAAGTTCAGTCACCAATCTTCAGCATACAACAGTGCATTTCTAAAAAGGACGCCTCTGCCTACCTGTACAGACGTATGGTACAGTTTCATAGGGTTTATTTTTGTCAAGTGTTATCGAATGATGAAATATGCCCTTGCCTGGCAAAATTGCTATAATGTTCAATTTTTTCCAGAATTTAGGATTTTTGTCCAAAACTCGTTGACGTAGATACACTCGTTTACAAAGTGAATCAAATGTGGAGACCAATGGCATCTAAGCAGTATTATTAATGACTAAAAAATCTCCCATCCCCTTTAGACCCCTCCCGCATGTCAGACATCCATGCTAGATCTGCCTCCCTATCAGTTAAAAACCCTAGCGCTGCACCTGTTTGGTCACCTCTCCAGCCCCTATTGGAAGTGTCCCTCCCATGCTCCTGTGGTCCGCAACGAAGATTAAAATGGGGGACGCAAACTTCAAGTGAAAAACCCAGGCCTAAGTGATAGGTCAGCGAGGGGTCAGTGCAATGTATTGTCAAATTGGAGCCTGCAAAATCTCGCGCTTTGCGCGAAACGTAGGGTTGTTTCCATCGCCCACTTCCATTACTTCTTCCATGACCGTAACCTCATTGCATCTTATTCCAGAACGTCACAGCACCCAACGCAAAACCGTGTGAAAATTGATACCAATCGATAAGTTTTTGGAGGAGAACCTTTCCATCAAAATAAAACTGTTATCATTTTAGAAATTGCCGCTTTTTGTCCATAAGCAAGGAAGGGCGTTTCCTGCAATCTGGCGGGGGGGGGGGGGGGGTCTGTCAACGAAAAATGTTTATCGTCCGCTACGCGCCCAACCGGCAGCGGAGCGCCTCAGATTATAGGACAGTATTATCTCGTCCGATCCACAATCGCCAACACAAAACCGCTCCGCTCTTGAGCCCTCTTTAAAATGTTATGATAAATTCTGTGTTTGCTGGGTGGTCGTCACGAAAATGACCCACAAAGGTTCAATAGGTCGCATGAGGTCAAAAAGGTCAACTGAGATCAAAGTAAGTCCACCAGAGGAGTTCCCTAGACGGACAAAACTTTCAATTAAAACCTGCTCTGAAATGCTTCGTTGCCAAGATATAGCAGGAATACACTGTGGTTGACCATTCAATTGACTTGACCTGATTACAAAAAACATAGGGTTGCATCCTCACATATGTGTATAATATCAAAACTTCAATGTTTGCAATGTGTGGGGGAAGAGATGGAGGGCCGGTGGTTGGTACTGTATCCCGGTTGTGAGGGTTCGATGTTGTGTTCTTGGGTCACCCGCGGTGAGGGGTCTTACATGTATCGCTGTTGTTGGAAACAATGTATCAAACAGAATGTTCTGCAGGTACGTACCTCCCGGTATTTCTCTCTGTCATTATACCCACAGCTGTGGCACCCTTTTAAAATAACTTAGATTGGCCTACATTGTGAGAATGCCCATAAATAAATCATTCAAAGTTTTCATAGGCACATGGGAGAGAGTAAGGGATGCATGGCTACATGAGAGCCTAATATACAAGTAAACATTGGCAAGTTTTATAGGTGTGTCCAGTGATAGTACAAAACCACAGTTGACTACAGGACAGTATGGGTGAAGGATATCATGCTCACTACTGCAGTGCCACAAGACAATATCAGTCTGTCCAGGGATATGTGTGTATAGGAAAAAGTGGCAATTATTGGAGTCAGTATTCACAGAAATTCTACACACTTTTACCTGAGTGGCATCTGAAGGTGCAAGCTTGCCTCAAATCGGGTACACATGCCCCGTGCCTGAGGAAAAATACATCGTGGCACAAAAAAAAACGTGTGGCAAGTTGTTCCAAAAAACACACATACCAGGAAAAAACCGGGACATTAGCACAGGTTTGGTTATTGCCCCACATTGCCACAGTTTGCCCAGTCAAACCGAGGAAAACATGGTTACCGCCAGATGACAACAGGTTTTTGACAAAACTGTGGTTTACATGTCAAGGTAAAGACTGTGTCATGCCAATACACAGGGGTAACCTGTGGGAAATATGTGGCAGGCCCACATCCAATGGGGAATTCATTTTCTATTAGATATTGTTCCCAAAGTATGCACTAAGTAATGAACCCCAGTTACCACAGGTTTAACGACAACAGGTGACACAAATTACCACACCTTGCCATGTATGCCACGTTATTCTCCTAAACCCGGTTGCCCCATGTTTCCACATGTTTTGATACACATGTCAAGACCGGTCAAGTGGGGAAAACCTGTGGTAAAAAACACAGGGGTGAAACGAAAAATTGTTCCAAAATCACAGGTTTTGCCTCATTATTTTGCTCTATTATTTTTTGCCATTTTGCCCGCTTCGTCACTGGCAAAAAAGTGCTGTTTTCTGACAACAGGTTGCACACGTTTTTTTGTTAAGGGATATATGGGCACAATTATGTCAAAAATTTTTTTATCTGACCCAAGCATCTTAAATTTGCGAGTGGAGGGTGGTCACACAAAATATACATAAGTTCAAAACGATATGTAGGCTTCCATGCAAAGCGAAACCACTTCAGTTGGCTTGACGAAACGAATTACAACATCTTAAATCCCTAAAATGTGGTATTGCCAAGATGTCAAACGTCAAACGTTTTACATCATCCCAGTGTTTAGGTTTTTGTTGACCCTTCACAATGTGCGTTACTTGACGTAGCTCGTGATGGGAGGTTGTTGCATCACATTAGTTTGTTCTGTTCTTGTACGATTACTCCAATGCGCCCTCAACAGGCATTCGATGGAGGGTAGGCCGAGTGTGCAGAGAAACCTATTGATGGCCGGCACCAGTGGAAATTGCCCTCTTGAATGTGTTTTCAATATCCAATTGGGCTAGTCTGGGGGGAGCTTGCTCCACCTGGAAATGTTTTGGGGAGTAGGATGTGCCAGCAGACCACCCGTTGCACGGTAATATTTTTGAAACGACTTAGTGTTAGTTCTAGTAGGACTAGTGTGTGGAACAAAAATGTTTTGAGAAGGAACTACAAGTTGTCATGGATGATTTTATGACAGTATAAAGATGTAATATACGTGTACATTCAAGCGGGGCAACACAAAGTTGACATAATGTCAGTAAGACTTTCAGAGCGCTTGTGACGGCCAGTGACAAATCTGCCAGCCCTAGATTGGATATTCTTCAAGTTTTCTCTTGCCAGTAATAGTTTGTGGAGACCAAATTGGGGAGGCATACTCCAACTGAGGACGGACATAAATAAGATATGCCTTTTCCTAATAAATTTGGGGGGAGGAGCAGTTTATACCCCAAATTACGAGAAAGAAAATTCAGGAACGTATTAGCCTCTGCTCATGTTAATTAATGAGGGAGAACACGAAAGCTTAGAATACACTAAGCGTAACTGGGAGATTTCACAGAATCAAGATTATGTCCTAACAAAATTATAAGTAAATCTATAAGGTTTACTTTTCAAAGTTGTAGTGAGAACACAACACTTATTTGGATCGAATTCCATACACCAGTCACAAGACCATTTGGCTAAACAATAAAGATCCGATTGCAAGAGAATTTGATCATTGGAGGAATCAATTTGCCGATAGAGCAAGGCATCATCGGCAAACAACCTAATCTGTGACGAGACTACTTCGAGTCTAATTCACTTTATGGTTTGACTCAACAAAACGAGTTGGTCATCACCAAAAAATTAGCACTCAATGTCACAAGGTCAAACGAAGTCAAAAGGTCAAATGAGGTCGAAGTAGGTCACCATATGTAGTTCGCCCAGACGAACAAAACTTTCCATAACGACATCCCTCTAAAATGTTCCGTTACCAAGATTATATAAAGGATTGCTTGTCTTGTTGTTCACTATGTAAACACCCAACTATAGTTTCCTGCATAGCGGCCACATGGCCAACATGCACGAACTTAAAGACCTGATGTTGAACCATCTCTATCAATGTTAGAAAGGACTGTGTTGTAACGAGTAACTAAATTTCATGACTCGAGTCATTGACTTTCAGAGATTTAGATGACTCGAGTCGAGTCACTGACTCGAGTCACTGTACTGTTTCAATGGGGAAAATTCCACAAAGTTTTCGAGTCCCATTCATATGGAATGTAGTGACTCGGGTCATGACTCGTACAAAACCACTGAAAATGACTGGGATTTTTGTTCTTTTAATGGCTTGAAAGCACTTTTGTTCCAATCTGGAATCTGAAATCTGGCCAAAATGACCACTTGAAAGCATCTGTGTAAAACACGACGGTGTCTATAACTAGAGCCATTGGCTAATGAAGATCTTGAATGATGATTAGTCGACTCGACAAAGTCTGGTACTGGGAGAGCCACCTGATAACTGATTTGTAGAAAAGCTTGAGTCGTGAATCCCGCCTCCTCTCCTGCAGCTTAGGCAAGCCAAGCTGTTGAAGAAGGGCTGTTACACTGGTGATCGACGAGGCTTTCCAACAAAGCGAGCTGATCTCCCAGTACCACAGCCGCAAGTAGCTGAACCAGTTCCAGTTTGTAAATGTTACATGCTTTGTAGGGATCCCAAAACTAAAGAGGGCATATTCCAACAGGGACGAACAAGCGATTGATAAGCAGTAACTTTAGTTTTGATATCACAGTCGTGAAGATGTCTACCGATCAATCCGAGAACTTTGGAGGCTTTACAAACAATGTTGTTGATATGCGATGTCCAACCATCGATAAAAAACACACTGGGTACGGTGATTCAAAAAGCCTTTATCCATATGAGGATCTTACCAGAAATACCATAGTGTTGGAGCTTGTAGGCCAGACCCTTATGTGGCACCTTGTCGAAAGCTTTGCTGAAATCTGTAATCACTACATCAGTTTGAGCTTTACAGTCCAAGCTTCTAGCCAGATCGTTGATGGTCATAGCCATTGGAGTTTACCAGGAGTGATTCTGTCCAAAAACCATGTTGAACATTTGTCATAAGCTGATGACGATGACGATTCAAATATCTCATAGATGGTGGTGGATGATGTGTTCCAATAACACTTTTGCCTGGAATAGGGTGAGGCGAAACTGGGCGCCCTGTATTTTTCTTCTTCTAAGGTATGTTGGTATGTATGTGTTACCACGGCCGTGTTCCAATCCTGAGACAGCTGTCCGAAGTTGGTTGACTTTTGATAATGATTGTTAGAAACGGAGCGATGGTGGTTGAACACATTCTCAGAACATATGGTGAAATAATACATCTGGCCCACAGGATTTATTCACATTGAGTTCATCCAAAAGTTTCTGCACACCCTGTTCCAAAATATTCAAATCAGATATGAAAAAACTGACTCACAACGGGGGTGGGTAGAGACGGCAGTGAATCAGTATTCTCTTTTGTTGAATTACGGAACAAAAATATTCATTAGGCTGTTCGGCTTTCCCAATAGCGGAGGTGACTGCAAGTTGTCTTGATGCTGAATGGTGATTACGCTTAGATTTATAAAACTTCCAAAAAGGCTTGGTATTGTTACTGTCAACTGCTGCAAATGATATTCTGAAGGTACAATTGTAAGCAATCCTGATGCTCTTTCCAGATTTCTACGAAACTTCTGAATGCTGACTGATTATCTGGATTTAATGATCGCTTTGCTTTGATATAAAGGCGTTGCTTTTTCCTTACTCGACGACGTAGACTAGCATCAATCCATGGGTATGGAAATTGGATGAAGACATTTCGCTTGGAATAAAATTATCAATGGCAAGAACAACTCTTGTTTAAAAGTTTAAAAAGTAACCATGCAGACCATGTAGACTCCGGTAGTTCAGAGAAGGCTTGATTATAAAACTGTTGTAAGCGTTGGGAAACATCATCATAGTTGCCCTTTGAAAACAGATAGATTTTCCGACGACCAAGTCTGGTATGTGTGGGGTGGACAACGGCACTAAAGACTACGATATCATGATCACTGATTCAATCTTTGACTTGAACATTCTGTATAGCATCTGGCCTATTTGTTAGACAGGGGTCCAGAATGGAATTTCCTCTAGTTGGGGGTTGGACCATTTGAGATTGAGAAGTTGAAGTCATGCGTAGCATCAAGTAACATCTTGCTTGGAGACGGGTAACGACCACAGCTGATAAAAGAGTTATTGAACCCTCAATGTCGGGAAGGTTAAAATCCCCATATAAAATTATACTGCAATTGGTCGGTAGATTGTTAAGAGACTGCTTGAGCACTTCAACATAACTGTCACTGCAGCCTGGTGGCCTTTAAAAGGCGCCAACATAAACTGGGGACTCGCTATTGGTATTATCCACTTTGATCAGACAAGCTCATTGTCACTGTTCGTAGGATTGACTTCCATAGATGAAATAGAGCTCCTCACTGCGATAGAGGTCCCATGCACCGCCCTAGTGAAATCTCGGATAGTTCGAAAGTGGTCATCACTGTATGCAGGTTGCCCCTATTTTGCAAGTTTTACACGAAAAATACTGAGTATATCCGGTTCACGCGGAACTTGGAGGGTGGGAAAAAAAGTTGGTCCCGAAAAATATGACAGTGATTTCAAGGTCACTGGAGGTCAAATGTGTGTGTGCATGTGTTTTTCATTTTGCAATATACAGATAAGTCCGATTCAAACGAAACTTTGTGGGTGGGGACAAAAAGTTTGTCCCAAATAACAAGACATTGCTTTCTAGGTCATCAGAGGTCAATTGGTGTTTTTCGCAATTTTTTCGTCTGATTTGAACAAAACTGCTGTTGGTCCTAAACACATGAAGTCATTGAAGGTCACAGAAAGTCAAATTTGCCTAAATCATGTAATTTTTTAACTTCTGTCGTATTAAACAAAACATGGGGAATGTGGACTACAGTTGGACCTGAACAACGAGTAGGGCATTTCATGGTCACTGGAGGTCAAATAGACACAATACATAATCATATCCCCGCAACACTTTCAAGTGTTCGGGGATATTATGGTTTCGGTGGTGTAGCCGGGGTCCCCACCGCCACGGCCGCTGCCGCCGCCGCCGGAAACTTTAGCCGTTAGCGCGATGACTCTAACACTTCATCTGATTGTCTGAAAATTGGAACACATGTCCGCCCTAGTGAAATCTCGAATGAGTTTGAGGGTGGGCATCACTGCATGCCTGCCGCCCTCTATTTTGCAGGTTTACACTAAAATACAGATAAGTTCATCCGATTCACACTAAACTTAGTGGGTGGGATTAAAGTTGTCCAAAAAACATGACGGTGATTTCAAGGGCACCAGAGATCAAATTTGTGCGTTTTTTTTTGCAAAATTACAAAGGAATCCGATTTACACTGAGTTTGGTCGGTGAGGGAAAACATTGGTCCCGAATAACATGACGGTGATTTCAAGGTCACCAGAGGTCACATTTGGTTTTTCCACGATTCTCTGAACTCCGTTGGGTTTAAACAATACTTAGTGGATGTGGACTGATGTTAGACCTACACAAACATGAGGTCATTTCAGGGTCACAGGAGGTCATGGGCGTCGATCCGTTTTGAAAAGTGGGGGGGGGGGGGGCATCGAATGCAAATGACCATCTAAGCGAGCGCCACCATTGGTTGGCGCGAAGTGTACAAAGAAAATTTTAGATTTTTATACCCCCTAGATCGCTGGAAACGGCAATTGCCAGACTCGATAGCACCCATCTACATGTGTGATTTGATTAAGAGACAGACAAAAAAAAAGTGTCATTGTGAATACTAAGATGATTTAACGCATATCACACATGGATTTGTTTGTACCTTTTGCTAACTCTGGCTTCGATCGTTTGCGTGGGATCCAGGGGTCTGCCCAACGGTCCTTGGTGGGATTGAAGGGAGAAGCCATAGGCGTACCCCCGGGACCATTCCAATTGTCATCGAAGACTACCAGCGCGCGCGAAGCGCGCGGAATTTTCTGCAGTTTTCCGGGCATTTTATCGAAAAAGTCAGTGATGAAGATCTGGAACCCCTAGTGGGGTCGAGATCTTCCTCTGGGGTCCGCACCTGAATTATTGGACCAAGACATTTTCAACGCGATTATTGTTCGGTTAGACAATAATTGAGTCAGTTTAAACGATCATCAAATTATGATTATCACTGTGAACAACCGCACCCCCACTATAATAAAATGACAAGGTGCACGGTACACGTTCACAGGTTCAGTAAATTGAGGCAGAACAACTTACCAGACTAAAAAAGGTTAGTGGATTTAATTGCAGTTAATATGCACAACTTATATCAGTACTGTTGCGCGCGAAAATTCGGCTACCACATCATAATTAAGAAAATTTTAATTGTATTTGCCAAATTTCTTCCATTATTTCTTCGAATTTGGGTATTTTCGTTTGTGTTCACTCTAAAAGATCCTGCAACCGGCCGACCCAGTCTCGGATAATATGACTGATTTACCTAAGTGGATAGGTTAGCTTCCGTGATATCCATCTTACTATCATTGATGATTTTACAAATCACCAACTGAAAAATGAATGAAAAATAACTGTTTGCCCTTGCAAATATTACGGTGTATCTGCTAGGACTATTTCAAATCCAAGGGTGCGCAGTCTGTGTGGGGTCGTGACCCCCAAACTTTTTGGAAGGCCTCCGGACATATCTGTTTTACTCTTGACCACCTGGGACCATCAAATTTCAGCCAGGAGAATTGGCCCCTCGACTATTACGCAAAGCCGATGTGTTGCCAGTGCCAGCTTGTTTGAGCACATCAGAGAACATTTGTCCTCATGCATCCGTAGGCAACTGCAGAATAATTCGAAAGGAGAATAAAGTGCTGATGAGCTGGCCTGAGCGTACGGGACTCTTCTGATTTTTTGCAGAACATGATTTTGGCCTAAACGACAGAAAAGCAGCCACGCGCGCGAAAAAAATTGCATGTTTTTCGGGCGTTTGATGGAAAATTCAGACCAGTCAGCAGACAATTTTGAGCATTTCCTTCGAATTATTGTCAATTTTTGCCCGAATTTTTCACCCAGAAAACTTTGCGCTCTTCAAAGGGCTACGCAATTTCGTAAAGTCGAGCCAGAATTCAAAGCAGTTTGGATTTACAATAATGAATTGTGAACAAAATATGTAGCCTAGTACTCGGTCCAGACTGGGGCGTAGCTAATTGATTTATTGGGTGAAGGTATTTCCGCCCTGCGAAAATAGTAGTGCCATGTGATTTCATGTAGCAGGAAGGAAGGAAAACTTAGAATCCGCCACTGAGGTCTAGATTTATGTTTCACTCTGTCGGCAGCAGTGACTTAAGACATTCTGACTAGGGAGGGTAACATTTTTTTTATTTTTTTTTTTAGGGCCCTGGAGAGGGGTCTCAGGCAGTCAGGTTTTACCCAACCCCTTTGAAAAGTTGCGCTTAGGTCTAATTCATGCTCTGAAATGTGATTTTTTTGTGCCAAAATGTGCTGTCCACCAAGGGCAGTAAGTTCTCTTCTTTTGGTTATTGGAGAGTCTACCTCCATGGCACCACCCTTAGTTCTAGGGAGAAGAAAAGGTCTGGAAGTCAGACCGGTTAACTCATTCTAGAGAACCCAGGTTATAATTTTTCGTTTTGCCTCGTAGGCTCGTACCCGATTCTTCGACGGAAATTTTAACTGAATATCACAAAGTTGTTCGAATTTTGTTGCAGTTCATGAAGGTAGAATGGCACACAAAAGTCGAAAGGTGCTAAGTTCGCACGATTTCCTGGTATAGTCTATGAATTTAAAAAATGCCTTCTCATCTTTGCTAGAATAATACATTTCTTGCCCGGGTTTCGTTAACATAACATGTTCATTCCTATATATAGCGCATTACAAAGTAGGGAATATCTCGACGCGCTCCGCAATTGTTTTCTGTCCTCGTTTCGGATCATGGAACATGGGCCACGGACTGTTTTTGTTGAAATTGAAGTGTCAAGATATATATTGTTCAAGTTGGAGTGCATCGTCTATCGATGCCTTCAGCTGACTAGAAAATGGGATGTCTAGGGAGCAATTTGTAAACTATTGTCCCAGAATTACAAAATTGCAGACAAAATATTTTTCACGGAATCTCATAGCTATCGGGCAGGTGGTCTACAGTAACTGACAGCGAAACAACCATCAGGATACCGAAACGGACGAAGTTTTTGCATACTTTGGACTTGATAAAATCACAACGTCCAAACTTGACAAGATTGACAAATTTTTGTTCAATCATCTGGGCTATTCGACAGAGAAATCGGCAATCTGATGACATTGTGGGCCATTTATCCACTTTGGCAGGTTTGTATGCTTGAAATGTGCCTATTCTTGGCCCAGCGTGCTCCTCATCTGCAAAATTGCTTCTTACTTCCAGAAGTGTTGGAGCACGGTCTAACTCTATCCGCCTAGTATGCCAACGCAGTTCGTGTATAATGAAGGACATTTCATGTGAATCTTACCTCGTTTAAAAAACAACATAATAGAATAGTCTCACTTATGTTTCTGAGTGAGAAAACTTGCAAAAACGCTTCATATCACCCAGGGCGGCGCCACAGGGGGGGGGGGCGGGAGGGCGGCTGCCCCCCCCCCCTATGGTTTGGGGCCGAAAGAATGAAATCGACAGAATGTTTTAATGAAAACGTTTTCGTCGGGGGTGGAATGAAGTGTCAAAAAGTATCCAACTTAGGTTATGTATTTCTATCGTTCTCATCGCAGCAGCGTATGTTCCGGTCCGTAGCGAGCCGGGGGGGGGGGGGGTGTCACGCCCCTCCCAATAATTCTATGCCGTCGGCAACTTCGGTCTGTCGTCAAAAAGGAGAAAGAGGAAGTGAAAGAAGAGGAAAGAGGGGGGAGAGAGAAAAGAAAAGAGAAGAGGAGGGAAGAAGAAAGAGGGGAAGGAAAGGAAAAGGATGTAAGGGAGTGAAGGGGAAGGCAGGAATGGAAAGTGGAATAGAAAAAGAAAAACAACGGAAGAGCCAGACTTTATTTCGGACATTTACGACTTTTGGCCTTGATCTAATTGACCATTCAGCGTGGCAATAGAAAAAAGCAAGAGAAAGAGCAAAAATAGATAATGTGACGGACCGTCGATCGGCGTCGGTGTAATTGGACGAGTGACCGCGTCGTCGGCATTTCGGCAAAAGAGGAAATGAAGGCGTACGTTAGCGTGTGACATTCTATTTTCATGAGTTTGTCAGTTCTTGACAGTTTTGTTCCTATTTGCTTCTAGATTTCCAGAGATACTTATGTCGGAGGCCTTTTGCTGAAAAACAATTAGGAAAGAATTTTCCCGAACCCAAACAATGAAACAGTTGGTTTCAGGTGGGAAATCATGCGCGTGTCAAAAGTGCAAAAGGGAAGATTGTCGAAATTTTGTACTAAATGGCGGAAAATGTGAAAAAAATTGCCCCATTGACGTGTCAATTTTGCGCGCTTCGCACGCGGGGTGTATCGATGGTATGCTCCATACCCACGAGCTGCAACAAAAAATCAGGCAAGTGTTAGGATTATGCAGAACTTTTCGGCGTTCCAAATTGAAAGGGTCCCGCTACGTACGTGGCGCGCGGGGTTGAGTAATACTGAACGCCCAATTTTACTAAAATATTGCCAAGAGATTGCATCTGGGAACGTTTCAATATTCAAAAATTTCCAAAGGGGGGGGGGGGACATCCCCACATTAGACCCCCCCCCATACGGTCACAATTGCGGATCAGTCGGCAAAAACATCATCTCCAATCCCCCCCCACCAAAAAAAAAAAAAAAACCTCCGCTACGCCTTGATGTTTACTGTTTTGAGAACACTGTGGGTAATTATGAGCCCCCGTTTGTTAATATCAGGTGGAAGGACTCAATGTTAAATTGCAAACTTCGCGGCGCCTTCGGCCTTATATGTGTGACCACGTGGCAGCGTGATCACTCCGACCCATGCCGATTTACGCCATTAGAATATCTTCGAAGTTGCATTTAGTAACGAAAGTTAGGCAGGGAAAGCCTGCTACCTGTACAGAACGTAGGTACGGTTTCATCGGGTTTATTTTTTGTCAGGTGAACAAATGATCGACCTGCTGGAAAAATTGTCATGCATTTCATTTTTTCCAGAAATTCATGGATTTTTGTCAAAACTCGTGACGTAGATACCACGGACAAAGGTATCAAATGTCGCACCATTTGCATATAAGCAGTAATTAATGATTTTAAAAAAAAAAAATACAAAAAAAAAAAAAGTGGAGGGGGTAGGGTCTAATGGGGAGGGGGGCCTCCCCTTAGACCCTCCCCCCCCCCAAGACATCAAAGCCAATCTGGCTGCCCCCCCTATTCGTAAAACCTGGCGCCAGCCCCTGTTTCAAAACGCATCGCTCACGACACTGTTAATAGGCAACAGTTACAGGTCGTCGCAGCGCGCGGAAATTTGGACAATAAAACAATTCGGGTACGGAATAAAGGTTCATCACTGTGGTCTGTGAGGCTGCTTTCTCAAGATTTTTCAGCCCCCCACTAGCCACTTAACGTGTGTGTAAACGGACATGTAATTCGGTCTTCATCGAGGATCAAAAATGGGGGACATTTGATATGATGTTCCCCCACTTCGATAAAAGTGCGGGGGGGGGGGACGTGGCCCCCTGTTCCCCCCAGATCGACGCCCATGCAGGAGGTCAACTGAAAACATGGGGAGATGCGGACTACAGTTGGTCCTAAACACCAGGTACGCATTTCTAAGTCACCAGAGGTCAAAATTCCCATTAAGTAATGTGCGTGTTTATCTCTAAAAACGAAGTCCATGAGGGCTTTTTAGCGGGGATAGCACGTTGGGGGTTAACCCGTCTGCACATGTCCAGTTAAACCTAGAAGGCGTTATGGGGATGCTTGTATTTTTATTCCTTGACGAAGTTTAGGAATCGATGCAGTCTGGCCAGTGTCGCGTGTGTGTGGTGGGGAGGGGGGGAGGGGGGGTTGGTTGTTAAATGGTGGATAAACACCGAAGTTAACACATGAGGGGTTTTACACCGCCAATCGAGGGGCAACCATGACAACGACAGGGAAATACCTCGTTAGAATAAAGGGACATTGAGGGCGCGATCTGCACCATCCACTATCGCGGAAACTCGATCAGATCATTTGAGCAAATTCCCGGTTAGTCGGTGAAAAGTCTCCGCACGCTTACCACTTCGTTTTGCATTAATTAAATTTTACAGTACCTCGTTCGCGTAGTAGCTTTTGAGGTATAGGCTTACCTCCGTGGCCATGTGAAGGGTGTGTCTCCTGGCTGATGGAGGGAAACGCAGTGGATATGGAAATAAGTACGTTCCTTCGTTGGTTAGGTAAAAAAACACACTACCTCGTTATCCACAATAACTAAGATGGTGTGTCTGTGGTGGTGTGTGACCACCCCTTGTCAGCAGCGAATCTATCGAACGCAAGCATGTATGAAGTCCAAAAATTAAATACGGGTGTTAAACATATAGCGGATGACCCCTATTGTTTTTGAGTTCAAGGTATTCCAAAAAAGTCACCAGAGGGCAAACTTGAAAAGCTGTCAGCACGATAATAGAGCGAACGACAAGCATGTATTCAAGTTATATCAGGTAGGTGGGTGCAGTATGGTGAGGATGAACCCTATTGGTTTTTGATGTTAGGTCAAGGTCGTTTCAGATCACCATAGGAAAATCCCTATAATTTTGGCAAAGAAAAATTTTTGAGGGACAGTCGTAATGGGAAGATAGTTAGTCCGGGCGAACTAATCTGGATACTACTTGAATCATTCGACCTTTGACCTCGTTGACCTCTCGATCTTGTAACATTGAGTGCTAGTTTTTTTTGTGATGACCAGATTCGTCTTGTTTAGGACAAACCATAATGTGAATTAGGCTAATGTAAGCCAAACACTCCTATCACGAGCTATCTCAAGGAACGCACATGTGTTTAAAGGTCGAGACAGCCTAAAAAACACTGGAATGATTCCTAAATTTGACGTTTGGCATTGAAACCTTGGCAACAAAACATTTAGAGGGATGTTGTAATGTAAAGTTTGGTTCGTTAGGCGAACTGCATCTAGGTTCCGCTTTTTTATGCATGGGAGCCTACCTGTCGTTTGGACATATGAATATTTTGTGTGGGCCACCTGACACTCAGCCAATTTTAAGAGCTTGTGACAGGGATGAACAAAAATATATTCAACATAATTGTGCCCGGTGCCTCGTATAGATCCCTCAGCAGGGGTAGGTGATACACCAATTGAGGGAAACCTTAGATGGCCCACTGAAGTAAAAGTGTGTAGATATTACTGTAAATGCACCTGTATGACTCCCAATTGTCCACCTTTTCACTATACACACAATTTCCCTGAACAGACTGATATTGTCTTGTGGCAGCAGGTAATGGCATGTATCCTTCACCCATGATGGTTCCCTATAGTTCAACAGGAGGTTTTGGGTTATTCATGGTCCAGTCTCTAAGGACGCCCTAGAAGGTTGCGAATGTTCACTGGTGTATTAAGATCTCAGTGTAGCAATGAATACACGAACTCACAGAAAAAACTGGCTATGACAAATCTTGATGATTCATTTATGGCATCTCAACAAAAGTACACCCAATCGAAGTTAATTTGGGAAGAGTACAACCAGTAGTGTATATGGCGAGAGAAAACCTGAATACGGGAGGGGGGGCATGCAGAACATCCTGTTTGATACACTGTTTCCAATGAAGCAGTACATGTAAGCCCCTCTCACCACAGGTGACGCAGAACACAAAATCGAGCCACATGAACCGGGAAAGACCACACCTACTTTTTTCCCCCCCCCCCCCCACCTCCTTCCCCCATCACGAAAGGTATCCGCACAAAGTTGCAAACAATTGAGTTTGAGTTGAGTTGCGGCTTACAACAGTAGATGGAACCTATCGCAAAGGCCTCAGGAATGAAATTTGGCATGTTTCATCTTCACAATCTGTTCTGTTCGAAAAATCAAACCTAAATAACAAGAGAGAACGTATATCTATTAACATCTGGGTCAATTACAGAATGACCCGTATTACCTAGCCCTACTCGAAAAGGAATTACGGTTGTCATCGTGGAAACACCTCTAATCAGATCATCGTGGAAACCTCTAATCTGGCTATACTTGAAACTGACGATCCTCTGTTTGTTGCCTTTACCCCGAAACCTGTTCTTGTGTGGTCAGGTCAAAGCTTATTTGAGGTTGCAACTGAGTGATACCGATGTCTGAAATAAATAGCCTATCAACTAATACCTAAAACAACAAGCGAGTCATAGGTGGAGATTCGTTTAGCAGCCAATATGGCAAGGAAGCACATTACTTAGTGTGCGTTCTTGCTGCTTCGGTTGGAAGAGTCAAAGCGCTGTGAACACGATAACGCGGACCGGGCTGGATGGGACCAATCTAATACTTGGTAGGTGCAGGGGGTTTTCCCATAATGAGTAGGGCAGTGGGTTCCCCATAATGATATGGGCAGTGGGTTCCGCCATAATGGTACATGGTCCCTAGCCTTTAGGGGTCATGACAATAAAGGACAGTCAATAACCTCACTACAACACTACAGGTACCCCAGTGGCGTAGCTACGCAGGCCTACGCCACTGGCGTAGGCCTTACGCCACTGTACTACACTTGACTAAAGCTAATGGTCATGTAAATATTGACTGGACTTTTGGTACTTTCTATTCATGACTGATGGACGCCGTAAAACTACTTCAGACCCATTTACAACCAAAATATTGTGGGCTCCGAATAAAAATTTACAAAGTCGTTCTCTGTATATTAAAGAATAATCTCATTCATTTGTAAGTGAATACCTCCTTTTTTCTGTTATCATGGCACACAATCGCAACATTTGCTTTTGTTGGGTTCTATGAGGGGGGGGGGGGGGCCTTTTGCCCATTATTCCCCCCCCCCCCCCGTGATGCTGGGTTCCTACAAAAAAAGAAAGGGAAGGAGTCGAGAGGCTGAAGATTGAAATATCAACAACTCGACATGCAAGAACCTTCAAACTTGGGGGTGGCCGATTTTGACAGGTCCTCTTTCCAAGGTGGGCCCTAGTTTCAACAACCTCTGCAACTAGTGACTATTTATTCCGATAGGGTATAATGATACAGACATACCTAAGCCAACGCCATATAAGTGACAACATCGATTCCTCCGCCGTCAGCCTATACAGTATAGGCCTAAGCCCGACACTAAGCAATCTCTCATTCATGGGCACTGACATGATTCAATGCAGAGTATGTTGTCTGTGTAATCTTTCAGATCGAGAGGAAAAGCATGTGACCAAGGGCGGCGATTGTGTTGGCGATTGGGGGGGGGGGGACGAACAAGATTAATAATATCTAAGCGGAGGCCACCATAGGTTGGCGCGTAACGTACAAAGAAAATTTTTCCAGTTGACACCCCCCACCTCCTAGATTGCAGGAAACGGCACTTCCCGTGCCTTATGGGACAGTAAGCAGCATTCCTGAAATTGATAACAATTTTGTTATTTTAGGGAAGGTTCTCCAAAAATCATCGCATCAGAGATCAATTTCAAGGTTAGGCGTTGGGTGCTGTGATATTCTAAAATACGATGCAAGTGAGGTATACGGTCATGAGAGCAGCAATGGAAATGGGCAAAGGCACAACAACCACTACGTTCGCGCGAAGCGCGAGATTTTGCAGGTTATCCAATTTGACCAACGACATTGCACTGCATGACCCCAGGGTCTCTGGCCTATCACTTAGCCTGAGTTTTTATTCAAAGATTACGGCCCACATTTTGTCTTCTTTGCGGACCACAGGCGCGTAGGAGGGACAATTCCAATTGCGGCTAGACAGGTGGCCAAATGAGTATAACACAGAAAGTAAAACTGCAACTGCGCGCGGAGCGCGCGCGAAAATTTTGCACTTTGGATATTCCATCGAAAAGTCAGTCAGAAATCTTTGGATATAGACTTATCTCCACCTGAATTTTGAATCATGTCTTTGCACGAATTTGTGGCGTTCACCGGCCGAATCTTTGACGGCTATTTCAGGGGGGAATTCCACAGCATGTGTGACCGCCCCCTCAGTATGTGCACCGTTCACGCACCCAACTTTCAACAAGTGGTCGCACCCATGAATTGATTGCTGAATACTACATTTTATAGTTGCGAAAAGCAACAACACAGATATGCCCCCAAAAATGCACAGGTCCCGACAGGTGGTAGAACTTACCCCATCGCTCAAACTTCATCCCCTTAATACCAACAAAAGGTTACACTTAAGGGCATTCCATCGAAAATTCAGGCATATTTGGGAATAAACCTTTTCTTCACTTGAATTTTGAATCATGTCTTTTTGATAACACAATTGGTGGCGTTCCCTGGCCGCATGCATTTTGCATTTTCGATGCCGCACCGTGTGCCCTCATAGTGATAGTATGTGCACCGTGCACACAACTTTCAACAAATGTTCGCACCCGTACCCATGAACTAAAAAAAAACAGATCCCGGCCCATTTGCGAACCTACCCGCGAGTGCCTTTCACCCCCTCTTTCCTCAAGGGAGCGATTCGTTATGTTAGTTTGTTTGTTTGTTTGGTCCCTTAGCAGAAAATAGACAACGTCCAATGAAGGAGCAACACACCAAAGCTGGTAAAGCCGGACTTATGCAAACGATGGGGATAGATTTCATTGAATTAAGAAACAACCAAAGTAAATTGCAGGCATTTCTTGTAAGAACATCTATGCTTCATAAGGCACATCAAATGTTTGAACACTACCGGCGCATGAAATACCCTCGAAAATGGAGCATCATAATTCAATCAACTTGATCATTTAGGTCATCATGCATCTGTTTAAAAACGGTTACTGCTGGAGATGTCGGATACAGTGTCAGCGAAAAAGCAGTCGGGCTCAAAATATTGGGGGGGGGGGGACAAAATGCATTGCGTCCCCCCCAACCGAAATATTGGGGGGGACGCCGTCCCCCCTCCCCCCGTCCCCCCATGATCGCCGCCCATGCATGTGACAATCGATTCATGTTTGAATACATGGGTCGATGAACTGGCAGTATTCTCCGTCATAAGGTACGCCTCATATCAGGCTGAGATCATTGATGCACATTCAATGGCCTTACCCGCCTTGTCCCATTCGACAAGAAGAGCAAAACTGCTTCTGCCGTGGCTCCGTAGAGACGAGCGCGTGCTCCAGGAACCGCGCTACCAAGTACCAATATATGAAATAATACGTATGTCACGCAACGCCATGGTACCATGCATGATCAGGGGCGTCGATCCGTTTCGAAAAGTGGGGGGCGGAGTGGACTGCAATTCACTGAGTAAGCGAGCGCCACCCATTGTTGGCGCGAAGTACTACGGAGAAGATTTTGGCGTCTTATACCTCACTGGTACTTGCCGGGCTCAATTGCAAACATTTGTATGTGCAATTTCAGTAAAAGAAGGATATTGAAAAGTTGTCACTCTGCGGATGTAGGCAGTAAATAAAGCAACACAGCATCTACGGCCTCTTATAGTTTTGTGAAAAAGAGTATTTTCAGCAAGGATTACAGTACTAAATACCCAGAACCCACTGCAAGTTCACAAATGATCTGATCGGCGAAGTGACAATATGTGACATAACACACCCGTTGTAAAAAATGTGGGAGATGATTTTGCCGTGTGTCTAAACGGGCTCCACTCACGTTTGGCACAGATCGTTGAGAATGTTTTTGAGAGAAATAGATCACTCAGACTACAGGAAATGGTACTTTTCCCAGTGGGTGGCGCTGGGGGGGGGGTATTCATGGGGTCATCGGAGTAATGTCTAAACGGAGAGTCAGCATCGATTAGCGCGTAGCATACACATAAATTTGGGGGAATGAGGCCTCCTATATGTCAGGAAATAGCACTTCTCTGTCCTGTTTTAAGGGGCTGACGCAGTGGCGTAGCCATAGTTTTCTAGGTGCCGCTATACATCTAATGATGTCTTTGGTCATATTATCCAATTGAAATTACCCTAAATCTCAAAATAGTTGCCTAAATCTCATTGAAGTTACCTGTACAGTACGTATGAGGAAACCACCTTTTTTGTGGGTACTCTGTAAATATTTTGCATTTTGCTTTTCACTTCTCACCCTGCTCATATTTTTCTCATTCTTACCCCCGGATTGAGCTACTAGTTTTCTTAACTTGGATTTTTGTGACACCTGACTGCATTGGGCAGGAACTTTGACCCAATCTCACTGAGGAGAATATTTACCTTTTTCAATTGAAGTTTCTCCAAGGTTCTGCTAAACGTTTATCGAAAAGCGAGTATGCGTGTCCAGCTAGAGCGAAAATGTAAAGTCTATGTAATGCCCCAGTCAGACAAGAAAACTCGTTGGAGTTAAAGAGAGAATAAGTCTGAACTTTTGAAAGTGAACTGTTATTGTTAAATGAGAGACCATCATGTCATGAACATTTTCCCCAAATTTCATCCAAAAATATTGCATACCTTCCGAGATATGTCACTTCGAATGAAACGACAGGACGTTGCCATTTTGATAAGGATTGTGATATCACCTAACCACTTGTACCTGAGAGACTTTTGTTCTTTATTATAATTTGTGATCAAATAATTCTAAGATATGCCGGTGCACAGATTTGAACCAATTCCGTCTCAAAATTTCCTTAGCACTTTCCTCCAGTGATTCAATATAAAAGGTACATTTGGACAGCCATGTGGATGATAGGTGGGGAAAACTAAGAAATATATTAATCCAGCTGGTAGGGGTTGTGTGACATCATAGTTAGATTTGTTCAAGTCTCTGCCATTCACCTGGAGGCAGGGGCGGCGTCAGGGTTTTACGATAGGGGGAAGATTTGGCATGGATGTCTGACATGGGGGAGGGGTCTAAGGGAAGGGGGGTTCCCCTCCCCGTTGCGAATTTTGAGTCATAATACTGCTTAGATGCAAAATGGTTGCCACATTTGATACACTTTAAGTGTATCTACGTCAACGAGTTTTGACGAAAAATCCATAAATTTCTGAAAAAAATCAAAATGCATGACAATTTTCCAGGCAGGTCATAGTTCATTAGATACACCACCAAAAAATAAACCAATGAAAAACTGTACCTAGGTTTTTCCTAAGGTAGGCAGGGCTACTTTGAAGACTTGTTAATAATGCAAATTCGAAGATACCTATGGCGTAACGTAAATCGGCATGGGGCGAAGTGATCACGCATGCCACGTGGTCACACGTGAGGCCAGAGAGCGCTGTGTAGTTTGCAAGTTGTTACAATGAGTATTAACAAACGATGCCCACACTGCAGTATTCTCAAAACAGTAAACACTCGGGCGTAGCGTAGAGCGGGGGGTGGGGGTCTTGGGGGGAGGGGGGTAGAGATGAGTTTTTGCCGACGGATCGGCAATGGTGGACTGAATAGGGGAGAGGGTTCCTTTGGAAAATTTTGATATGAAACGTCCTCAGATGAATCTGGTGCAATATTTTAGTACAATGGGTCGTTCAGTAATTATTCGACCACAGACTCACCACGTACGCGGGACCCCTTCAATTGGAAGGCCGAAAAATTCTGCCCGAATCCTAAACAATGCCTCTGATTTTATTGCAGCTCGTGGGTATGAAGCAGATCATCAATGCAAACTGCGCGCGGAGCGCGTAAAAAAAAATTGACAATTTGGGCCATTGATCAAATTTTCGGCCATTTAGTCCAAATTTCAGAAAACACCCCCCCTACCTCTTTCCACTTTTGCACTTTTGCCAACTCGATGATTTTCCACATAAAAGACGTTTCATTGTAAGTTCTGGAATTCTTTGTAATTGTTTTTCAGCGAAACGGCTCCGAAATAATGTATCTCGGGAATATAGGACCAAATAAGAAACAAAAACTGTCAAAGAACTGACAAACTCATGAGAAATAGAATGTCAACGCTAACGTAATCGTCATTTCCCTTTTTGCCGAAATGCCGACAGACTCGGTCAATCGTCCAATTCACCGACAGCGAGGGGCTGTCACATATGATCTAATTTTTGCCCGACGTCGTGCCATTCTCTTGCCGGCCGCTGAATGAGGTCAGAGCAAAAAAAGTCGAAAAAGTCTGGCTTCCGTTGTGTTCCTTTTATTCACTGTCCATCCTCTATTCCCCTTCAACTCCCTTACTTCTCTTTTCTTCCCTCCCCCTATTTCTTCTTCCTTCTCCTTTTTCCTTTTCTTTTCATCCTCTTTTCTCCTCTTTGCCGACGGACAGACCGAAAATTTGCGACGGCATGAAATTATTGGGAGGGGCGTGACACCACCCGATCGCACGGCCTTGGAACATACGCCACATTCGCGAAACGCTATTTACGCAACATTTTGAGTTCGATTTGAGGCTCGAGAGACGAATAGAAAATACCCTAAGTTGGATAACCGTATTTGACACTCACCCCACCCCCGACGAAAATGTGTGCATTAAACGTCAGTCGTGTTTTTTTTTTTTCGGTCTACAAACCATATAGGGGAAGCCGCCCTCCCGCCCCCCCCCCCCCTGTGGCGCAGCCCCTGCTGAGCGAAAATGGCAGCGGGCCCGCCTCGGTTTTTAAACGCTTCTTTATAACTGAGGGAGAGAACAAATATTTTGAAGGAAAATTTTTGGTATTAAAATGTTCAGGACATATTGTGCTTCAATATGTAGAGAGATTTTCCAGACTGTAATTCTCCGTTTAACCACATCGTCACAGTTATGATGTCGCCACCACATGCAGAGGCCCACGTTGTCACAGAGAAAATTGAATTCAATCTAAGTGTAGTACTACTGGCTGCGGATATCATCGGATGGTGCAGATGCGGGTTGTGGGAAGGAATGGTGTTTGGAGGGGGCGCTCAGTAAAACCGTGCCGATGATGGGTTTTCGGTTTAATGCAGTGGGTCAGTGCCCTTTGGGGCCAGGGAGCCGCCCTACAATTTTGTTTTTCAAAGTGTATAAATCGCACGCCTACCACAAAAGTTGGGGGAATAGACGAGACTCGGTCAGATTCCCCCTAGCAATACCGTACGGCTAATTTTGAGAACTGTCACCCACTATTTAAAAAACGCAACCATATCCCATGTTCCGAATGGTTATTGTTACTACAAGTATGGGGGAAAATCTGTGATAGTTCTGGTGGTTGAGCAGGATTCGTTATGTTCGGCAGGGGAGTTTCGAAAAATGTGTATGCACGGGAGTTCCCTTTAGACATTTTACACAATATGCGTTATATCTCATTATAACTGGCTAATAACCCAGGAATGTTTTTCAGGGATCTAAGGCGACCGGTAGGCAACCTTGGGTCGAGACCATATTGGGTGGCGAAGGAATTTTGGACGGGTCGCGAATTTGTTTTGGTTTGGGTTGTTTTGCTGCTGCCTAACCACGACAATATCTTTTCGAATAGTTAGTAGATCGATGATATCGAGGCAGAGCTGAACGAATCCCACCTGCTCCCGGGACAGCCATTTTAAGTCCCATCAGCAAACTAACCAGTGGAACACGGGTCAAGGTGTAACTACTTTCCAAGATAATTTGAAATACAATTAGCCAATTTTACTAAACTTTGAGAGTTGATATGGTTTGTTTCGCACACGAACGGCGGATCATGTGGGGCAGGCATTACACGGGGACATGTCCGCAATAATTGGTGTGAGGGGACATAATGGAAAAATCACACAATTTTGGTTCCAAAGATTCGAAAGTTGGGGAATGCTGTTCTGTGTCCAAAATCGATTCGGGGATGCCGTTTCCTGCAATCTTGAGGGTCTGTAAAAACCAATTTTTGTACGATTTCGCCCAACCATGGTGGCGCTTTGCTTAGAAAGTAACAATGGTTCGATAGCAGCTTCTTACCATTCTAAGTCACTGATCTAAGTGTAGCAAACACACAGCATTTTCTTGAAGGAGCGCCCAACCATGCGGTGATTGCGCTTGATTGAGTAGTCATAGTATTCCCCGGGTAGGGAAAATCGAATCCTGTCAACGCGTGACGTATGAAAGTTGTTGTACGTATTTGTTCACATAATTGTGACTTCGGGGATATTATGGTTTTGCCTTCGTCGTAACGCGGCCGCGTTGCCGCCGGCAACTGCGTCCGCACCACCTTTGCGCATAAAGATGTCGTGTTAGCGCAATAATTCTTCAAGCTTCATCCGATTGATCCGTAACTTGGCACACATGTACACGGGCGCGAAACCGTACCGAGAGATTTGTTACTATTTGCTTTGATGACCTGCAGTAAGTTGTTATTTAGTGTACGGACAACGGAAGTAGGAGATATTCCACTACATGGCCCTGAATTTACTGATTATTTTTATGATTGATCGAACAACGTGGGAGAGAAAAGATTTCTAGATTTCTAAAAGTTTCCCATAATTGTTGAGAATCTTCAGGGCAACTAATTAAACTCGATAAATACCGAAAAGGTTGAGTGAATTCCAAGAATGGTTGAGCTAAACTGTACAGAGCTAGCAGCGCAGTTGCAGGCTTGAGTCAGCAAATGTTGTATTCATTGTTCGAACAAAAAAACGTGGCCTAACAAAATTGGGAAATGAATTGAAACCAGAATAATTCATATGTATTTAATATTCGGATGGAGTTCCACCAATAACTTCAGGCCTTTAACATATCAGTAAAAATGATTTTCTGGTGGGGGTGCCAGGATTGGCTCTAATTCCCAAAATGAAGAACTGTTGGATTGCGCAAATTTCAAATTTCGTCCGATTGTTTAACAGAGAAATGAGAACTTCGTGGTATTTAAGTAAGTATAGACTCTGGCTCACAGGGGTCCAACTGAAGTTCACGTTATAGGTATCGTACAGCTGCGTCGTTAATCCATGACAACCTTCAATAACCAAGTCGGTCTCAGTCAAAGTATCCTTGGCGGAGGCGCCGGGCAATCCTTCGACGTTCGTTTTGTGTCGTGTATGCTTGGGTCTCTTGCTACAGGGGGGGGGGGGGCGGTTGGCATTAGTCCGGGATATTTCTACGTGCTTTCCAGGTGAACCCACCCCGCCCCAACCCAGTAGTGTCTACCGGTGTTGCACGGTGCGAACCGTCTGCTAATTGATGAGACTTAAGAAGTGAGTTGGGAGCGCATGAATTCCCCCAAAAACTTTACGGGGTTTCGGTATTAACGGCGTCCATACTCGCCCCTTGGAGGCGGGTACCTTGGCCTCGCAGTTGCTCCCAGTCCTGGACGACTTGTAAGCTAGGAGCTAGATCGATCGATCGATAGATGAGATCGATAGATAGATTGTTGCGAATAACCGATAGATAGAACGATAGATCGAAATAGAGCGATAGATGAGCGAGAGACGATCGATGATAGATCGATAGATAGAGCGTAGATCGATCGATCGATAGATAGATCGATAGATAGATAATAGGACTAGATAGATAGATAGATAGATAGATAGTTAAAAAGATAGAAAGATAGATGAGAGTTTATTTAGTTTAGTTTAGTGAATAGGGTTCAGGACGGACATAATCCTCATAAACGACCCGGAGCCACAACATCCCATGAAAGAAAAAATGAACCAAAACTCCAAATAATTCGCTCGTGATTCCTGACAAATAAACCAAGGACTAGGTCTGAACGCATTCACACTCTTAGAGAAAAACAACATTGTCCGGAGAACAATCCACTCCATTGATCACCTCTGCGAGGAAAGAAAAGAAAGAGAAAAAAAATATTGACGAATGTCCATTCTACAGCGCTTGCCACGAAACTTGAGACAATGACTCTATTTGCAGTAAGTACATTGGAAAAGAAGTAGTGGAGAGTAGTGAAAGGAAAAAGGCTATCGGTCCAGGGACCAATTTGAAACCGGATCAAGTCACCCCGGAATTCGCCCTCAGCTCCCATGGTAGTTAGACGAGGACGCCTTAATCTTTCCTCTTAGGATAAATTCTTCAGGACAGTGAACATTCTAGTGGCCCTACGCTGGGAACGTTTTTCAAGAACATGGCGTGTCTTTTGAAGTGAGGAGTCCACAACTGTACCGCAATTCCAGGTGCGGTCTCACAGTGCTTAAAAGCCTGACAACAATCTAATTATCACGGAACTGAAATGACGTTAATCAGCCAAGAATCCAATTACCATTTCTAGCAGTCGGCACCACTGTTGGAAGGTTTCAAAGAAGAATAAAAAAACAAACCCCAAGATCTTTCCGAAAGCACCTTCCTGAATTATTTTGGCCATTTAACTTGAAGGAAAGCGTTTGCGATTGTGAAAACAAATCATGCATAACTTTGCACTCGAACATTGAAAATACACAATGGTTGCAGTCGGAAAAGACCATTGGAAATTATATCCAGATCCCTTTAAACAATTGCAGCATTCATCAATCGAACCGACCTCCCGGTACAACATTTGGTATGTCTGCGAACTTCTAACATGGAATGAACGAACCTTCACGATCGTCACCATACGCCCAGATAAGCGGACGGCACGAGAACTGATCCTGGGGAACAACCACTAGTGACTTGTGGCCCAAAAAGACGACGCCATGAATGACAACTCGTTTTCCCTATTATGAAGCCACTCACGAATCCCTTAAGGACATTCCCTCAATGCCAAGCTTTCCAACTTGAGCAAGAGACGATCATGAGGAAACTTTGTCAAAAGCTTTCTGAAAGTTCCAGGGAAAACTTATATCAACAGCATAGCCGTTGTCAACAGAACTCGTAACATCTTCTTCATGCCAAGAGATTAGTCAAACATGAACGATTGCTTACTGAACCCGTGCTGAGAATCTCTAATCGGATATTGCTCATGGAAGAATCAACCAATGATCTCCGAATGTTGATTCCATTACCTTGAGACAAACATAGTACGACTGACTTGGCCTTTGTTGTATAATTACAAGAAAGCAGACCGTTTACCTTATTGAAATAGAGGAAACATTTGCTTCCTCAATTCATCCGGAAAACCAATACGTTCTAACAGGGTCTTATTGAATAATAGCAATGAACAGACAACTCGTCGCAAAGGATTTTAGTATGTAAGGGAAGGATCAAACTCGTAGGGACCAGGAGCTTTATCACTTGAGC
The DNA here is from genome assembly GCA_026419785.1 of Sclerodactyla briareus. Taxonomy (NCBI): domain Eukaryota; kingdom Metazoa; phylum Echinodermata; class Holothuroidea; order Dendrochirotida; family Sclerodactylidae; genus Sclerodactyla; species Sclerodactyla briareus. The sequence continues at coordinate 160,680 of JAODTK010004121.1, read as the reverse complement.
TTCTGCAGTTCTCCTTCCACAAACCAGGCGAACACACCTTATTATAATGACTATGCGGAGAACCCCGACAACTAGGCACCAACAGGATCCAAAGTTCTCATGGAGTAAAAAACAGACGAAAAGTAATTATTAAGAACCATAGCCATCTCCTGGATTACGCTGATTGTTACTAACCCGAGTCGGAATCTATCAAAGGACAAATGCTTCTTGAACTTCTGCTTCCCCTCACATGAGAGAAAGATGCACGAGGATTCTCCTTAATATAGAGGCAATCGCTTCTCAAATCAAGTTAGCACCAGAAACTAAACGCTGCGACAAGCTTTTGCTTGAAACTTTGAAATGTCAAGATCAGACACCAACCCAGAAGAACGATAAAGTCGCCATCATGTCGCTTTACGTTTGATGGCCAGAAAAAACTTCCCTTTTCATCAAAGAAGCCATTGGTCTACTGCGACGTTCCTCCAAGGAAACGTAAAAGTCATAACCTCGTTCAAACCTTGTCATGAAACCATTCCAGAGTCAACAGACATCGTACTATCTAACAATTTATGCCAATCTACATCGCTAAAAAACCTAGAAATGCCATCGACATGGGCCCTTCGCGAAAACAAGGAACAAGGCTCGACACTGTGGAATATTGCAGACACAAGACACATTGAAAGCTTAAAATATAGTGATCACTTGCACCGAGCGTACCAAGCTAGCTCTTATATCTACACAATTTGGATCACTGCTCAAAACTAATCAAAATATAATGGTTTCTCGGTAGGGAAAAATGTAAATGCTGAGAATAGAAAGGAACAATCCTGCGTGACATTGAAAAAGCCAGATCCACGACTGCCACTAGTAACATTAGACAGAAAAAATATTGGATAATTGAAATCACCTAATAATTTTACTCTTCAAAAGTTCGAAAAAGCATGTCGGGACAGAAAGAGAGATTGTTGTATTCAGAGCATGTGGAGAACGGGACACACGCCAACTAAATAAAGAACTGGGGAACTACCAGATGAGTTAGACGGAATTTCACCCCAAACAGAGTTGAAAAAACTTACACCAATATCTGCCTTCTCAAAATATTCCAATGTCAGACCTCACATACAACAAAACTCCACCACCAATGCAACGGAGAGTACGGGTCTATCTGCCTTAGAACAAACATAACCAGGAAGGTGAACCTCGGTCGTGGAAATATCACTGTTCAACACGACTCTGTAATACCATTGACGTCAGGCTGCGTTCTGGAACTAAAAGCTGCAACTCATCAAACTTGGGCCTGATACTTTGAACATTAGACACAGAAAAAATACAGCTGGCTAACATATCTATCGCTAATGGGACATCGACACCAGCCTCCCACTGCGAGGCTACTATTATCAGCCCTGCCAGTAAGCCTACAGACACCAGAAACCCTCGCCCCCAAATTAGTTTAACACCCTTCCACGCAGAAATTGACCAACTTTCCTAACACTGAAGCCCCCGCACAATTAAGGGGAAGACCATCCTTAGCGAAAAGATTCCCCCATTCCCAGAAACACGAAACATCCACAAACTGAAGCCCTACCCAGCGCACTCTAAATCTAACCACTGTTGAGACCCGCTATCGCCCTACCTGCAACACGGACCGTCAACCTAGGGAGGAGAATGCAACAAATCGCGACTTTCGACCTAATGGACTTCAGCCTGCACAGCAGTTCAACAGGAATCGGGATTCTAGGACGTCCTGACTCTGTCACCGGGAGATTATTAGTGCCTACCTCGACAAACACCCACTTCTCATCTCCCCCGATACTATTAACCCTCTCACTAAATCCTTCACCCTGCACCCGGAAAGACAAACACGCGTACGCGTCAGCTTATCTATGCGACACATTCCCTGTCAAAATACCGGACATCGAATCCACCATAGCAAACACTTCCCTTTTCCTTATCCCCCCCCCCCACAATCCACCTTCCACCCACCTCAACTGAAACCACCGGCTTTGACTGTCGCCCCTCCTCAGTACCCTCACCCGCCCCCCGCCATCCAACTGACCCCCCTGCAATGCCTCTAAAAGGCAAGCACACTAAACGATCATAGATAGATAGATAGATAATAGGATAGATAGATAGGATAGGATAGATAGATAGATAGTTAGATAGATAGATAGTAGCTAGAGAGTAGATGCACAAATCACAAATCACAATGCACGATCACCATAGTTCACCTGCAAATGGCTGTGGTGAGCTGAAATCTAATCAGAATTAATGATGGTAATAGTTCGCGCTTCTTTTTGCAATCTCTATGTTCTAATGTTTTATTCCGGGCAGCTGACTGCCAATTTCGATCTGAAGAACGCGAGATATGTCCTCCCTGAACACATCTCAAGATTTATTTAACATTTCCTATATCTCCCGCTACCACACACAGAGAGATCGTTGGGTTAGAAAATAGTTGAGAAAGCAATGGGTTAGACTCGACTGTCGTCCTCAGATCGGATAGCAATGGAGAAGATTTTCAGGGGACAGTTAGACAAGTATGCTTAATTACGCAGCAAGTGCGACGCCGCCTCAAACTCAACTGACTATGGTCGGGGCTTAGACGTCACAGCATGGGTAGGTTAGCGGTGTCAGATGGTGTAATCGGAGTCGATCCCTAAAGAGTAACGGATATTTTCAATCATTCTTATTACTAACCCTATTCAAAATACACAGAATTTGGCAGCATCAGTTATTGGATCGAGAACTCCTTGAAAATTATGTCCGAGGAAGATGTCATTTGGCAATGCCTGTTTCTGGATGAAAAGAACATTGGAGAAGTAAATCAGTATCGACTCAGTTTTAACTAAAATTTGTGAAATATCGTAAAAATTGGAGTGCTCTGTAGAAGAGAAAGGAAAATTATCAAGAATGTATCGGTTTGATAATATTATAAACGTGAATTATTACATTCAATTCATGTGTGCCTGCACGCACTGCTAATATTTACTTATCTACGCACTGATCGGGTTATCAGATAATGATTGACGAACTATATTGATAATTGGAACAAAGACTTTTTTTCCCTTGTATCAGGGCGAATTTGAAGTGATAGGATTGACGGGAGTTTCTAATCTACGTTTTCTCAGTGATTTTTTGAACAGTGTTCGAACCCCATTTATTATTACGGATTCACAGATATGGAAGGTCGAATAGACAAGCGAGGGGAATGCGAGGAGCACTGATTTTAGGAATATTGGTGGAACGTTACGTTGGTAAAAAAAACAAAAAAAAAAAAAAAAAAAAAAAAAAAAAAAAAAAAAAAAAAAAAAAAAAAAAAAAAAAAAAAAACTCTGAAAATTAAGACCAGTAAAACGGTTTTGGCGTGCAATTAGAGTCGAAATATGTAAAAGATAAACCATTGCACATCGAAGCAAAGGTATTTTAAGAAAAAAATTCAAAGTGAGTATGAAAGATCAAGTCGAAAATTGGAATGCTTTTCTTGTCTGAAAACTTTGATGAATCTGTTTACCGATAATCTGAATGTCCCATCGATTGATCGATCGTGACTAACGGGTGGTATTTCCCGGTCGTGCTGGTCTTCAAGCACTAAGAAGCAACCCCAAACAAAATTTAAAATTAATAATAATATAAACAGTGCGGCCCGCCAGGTTTTTACGATTAGCGGGGGGGCAGATTGGCATGGATGCACGACGATGGGGGAGGTGAGGGTTATAAGGGGAGGGGAGTCACCTCCCCTTTGTCGATTTTTGAGTCTTAATACTGCTAGATGGCAAATGATTGCCACATTTGAACACTTTGTAAGTGTATCTACGTCAACGAGTTTTGACAAAAATCCATATTAAGTGATGGAAAAAATTAAAATGCACGACAATTTTGTCCAGGCAGGTCATATGTCATTCGATACCACCTGACAAAAAATAAACCCGATGAAGCTGTACCTACGTTCTGTACCGGTATAGGCAGGGTTATTTTTAGAAAAAAATGCATGCATTGTATGCTAAAGATGGTGGTAAAATAATAAAAAAAGACCAGTGTTGGTTAATTTTTCTGTATTCCAAATAGAATCACTCAGGGAAAAGCAATTAGAAGCAGTCTCAACCAGAATATCCACAATATATCAAGCTGACAAAAACTGATATTTTCCACTCCTTCAGCCGTACACTAAAAAAAAACATGGTTGGGTAAAATTACTCCAAATGATCTTTTGAAAGGGGGGGACATCCCATACTGCCATAGTATGCCCCCAGATCACTCATTTGGAGTAACACAATAAAAGTAACATATTTTTTTAGAGTGGTACATTGCAACAAATTGGAGCATTCATAGTCAACACCGACATAACTAGAACCGCCTGGCATAGACCGCCAACGTGTATATTCCCATTTGCCAATAACCGTTTCTATTTTTTTGCCCGTTAACTCCTTAAATAAGCAACCATTTATCAAGACTCAAACTTTAACCACATGACCCAACGACAGGGGGGAAGGTCGGAATGCAGTCGAGGTCACACACATGCAGGTCAACAATTATATCACAATGGTGAACCTCCAGCTTCACAGATATTCAATCTCGATTACGGCAGAAAAACATTTTTGACCCCTAAGTGACTGAATGACCTTTAATGACATGGCAGGTTTCATGAATTGTAAGCTACCCATGTGATACATTCACTCCTCAGAGCATTTTGCATTTTGCTAAAACGCCCAGGGCTATTGCCAAACAAGTTATTAAAATCGTTTCTGACCCTGACGTGACCTTAATGACCTTTCCATACATGCGGTTTTTGTAAAAGTTGTACACTCCTGTGTGATGCATCCAATCTAGAAGAAAGTTATCGCGCTAACGCGAACATTCTTACGCGCGGCGGACGCGGCGGCGGGGACGCGGCGGCGTCGGTGGAGCGGGCGGCGGCGGCCGCGGAGCGGCGGAACACAAAGAAGGCAAAACATAATATCCCGAAGTGAGGAATTTATAACGACGCTCGGGGCCAATGGTCAAGTCAACCATAGTCCCTCCTCTAAGGCTCTCTTCTTGCCCCTTTTCTTGTTTCAGTCCTTTTGAAATAGTAGTTAAAAAACTGCATGGTTGACTTAGTGTCACACTCGCACATCCCCACAAGCGGCCACCCTTGGGTTTGCAGGACTTTCATAACTTAAAGCGAGTGCGTGTGGAAAAAAAAAAAAAAAGGATAAATTAAAAGCGTTCCGTGACAAACTTCTTCTTTTCATAAAAGACATAGATTGTATTACATAGTACTTACTATTATAAAAGGCACGCACCCACCTAGGCCGTGTCCCATCCCCTGAACTCCGATCCTGATCACCCTCAAATCATATGTTGGATGTTGGTCTTTCAGTTCATATCGTAGCGTGTCCCGCGAATGGACCTCTCTCTGTCTAGTCCACCGTGTACAGCTGTTTGGCTAGTGGTCGCAAACCGGAATATGAAACAAGTTTCTATAAGTTTTGGTGAGTGCACAAGCAACGGATTCATGGTAAAATTTCAACAGTTTGAGTCTCGATTGAGTCTCGATGAGAACGAATAGAAAATAACCTAACTTGGATAACGTATTTTGACATTCAAAACCCACCCTGATGAAAATGTGTGCATTAAAACGTCATTCTGTCGCTTTTATTTTTTCGGCCCAAAACCCATGTGGGGGGGGGGGGGAAGCCGCACCCTGCCCCTCCTGTGGCGCCCCGCCCCGGTAATAACTATCATAATATCTCGTTCTATATAGCGTTTTCCAGTCGAAGAATGTCAAGCGCTTTACAGAATACCCTGATCTAGGGACTTGGCACACCCGTACCTACAGCACGCACCTTCGCCTGTTCTCTCCTGACGCAACCATATCGTACGTCATTCATCTGGCCACGAGGACCCAATATCAGCAGCACATACGGCTCGTTCGATACTCTTCACAAGTCACCCCACAATGTGTTACCCACTTTACACGGGGTGCGTGGAACATTCCAGGGCAGTCTGGCAACAGCACTGCGAAAAAGAATCGGGCTTCCAAGGGACTCCGAACTCGCAAACGATTTGTTTTGCAGTCTGGAGCTCTACCCCGACTGAGCTAATCCGCTCCCATTTCTTGCAGTTCTTCAGTTTGCAAACCCAAGTGGGGCAGATTTCATTTTCAAAGGCAATATGAGGTGGTGCTATGGGAGGTACGTGTGGAAACAACGCACCTTCTCTATCTTCTGCGTATTGCTAGCCTAATGATCTCTTGAATTCAAGATAGTGTGATACATATTAAACGGTGGAAATTTCCCCGTTAAAAAAAAAAACGAATTTTAATTTACCTTATCCGTCATTCCGAAAATATATTATATGAGCCACAGTTTGCGTACGCAGAGGGAAATTCGCCCTCGATCTTCCCCATCGCAACTTTCTAGTGGCAATCCGGCAATTCCCCAGGAAGTAAATTCTCATACACGTTTTTTACTTCGAAGATAAAAGGTTAGCACCAAATCGATCATAATGTAAGGAGACTAAATTGTTCCAAAATATCGAAGGGAATTATCAGTGCCCTCGTTCTCCAACCCCTCCCCCAAGACGGCGGGCATGATCGTGGTAATTTCCCCTGGAAACATTGATTCTCAAACACAAATGTGAGAGCAGATAACCACTTAGCACTAAATCTCATGTCATCGACACTGATTATTCAAAAAATTTATCGCACAGGAGAGTGGGTACAACCCCAAGACGGCGAACATAAAGTTATGACCGTGGTAATTTGGCAATTTTCCCTGGAAGTACATTAATAAATGCGATGGGAACCACTTCCCTCTTGAGACCTCCCCCGGACAACGACGAGAGTCCTACCCCTAAAAAAATCCTGGGTACACACTTGGGATCCATGTTTCGAAACCTGATGAGGGTCATTTTTATCTCTTCGAGGTATCTAAAAGACTAAATAAGTTTTTAGTTCCAACCTCTCTATCGCGCCATCAAACAGTCAAAATGGGGACCTCACGCTTTGGTAATATTCCATCCACGCAATATTTGGGGCTGGGAACCTGACTCCCACCGCCTAACCTCAAACGTTGGCCATGACCATGACCTTTCATTAGCGTTCAAGTTTTCATACATATTTCTTTGGAACTTATTAGGCATACTTTCTATGAATTATACGGTGGTGGGTCCATGCTTCTCTGCCCGGCAATGGCATTTCTGAAGGCAAAAGTTTCTGTGTGCGCTTCGCGCCGAGATGGGGGCGCTACGCTTAGATCATTCTTCACATTTGGCCGCCCCACTTTTTGTAGCTGCTACGCGCCTGGGATACATGTCAGCGAAATAGTAGTCGAGCTCAACTATTGGGGGGGGGGGGACAAAATGCATTGATTCCAACCTCAACCGAAATATTGGGGGGACGGGCCTCACGCCATCCCCCCCCTCCATGACTGCCCCCCTTTCAAATCCACAGCGTCCAATCTCTCTGATCGTTGTAACGCACGTACCCCCAGCCTATGTGTACAGTAAATGCGTTACTCCTGAAGCGTTATGTAATGCAAGTTAGCACCCACAGTACATCTACAGTGGAGTTTCCTCCTCTATCCTCCCAGGGTGTATGATCAATTGATCCCTTGTACCACCACACCCTCCGGGTGGAATCAACTGTCCATATGGACACGGAAAACGCCGCTAGTACAATCTGACTGTACCAATGGAGTTATTATATCAACTGGATAGGCATGTGGCACGCAAATGCATGTAACTATATGAAGAGAAAGAAATGTTCAGCAGTTGTGTTCCTCTAAGCTCGAAATTTTATGGCCCAGTCATCGAGGTGAGGTCTAGTTAGTAGAGGAACATGGATGTGGAAAGTGACAGTTTGTGTGTAGCAGTAGTATCAACGCGCAGGAGTGCTATCACCTTCTGGCACGAGTGTGGGGACTTGTCGTCGTCTAGATATAGTTTGGGCGGCTGGTACGAAAAGTCGGTTGAAAATGTCTCACACGTAGACATAGTAAAGTTACAAAAAACTTCACTTATTGTTCATCTCCCTTTTTTTAATACCAGCGTCAATCTAGTACAGCAGATATATCATTGGATTGCCGTGCTGGGACTCGCGATGGCCAATATGAATGCCCAGTGTTCACTGTGTCTCAGGTCGAGGTGGTGCACACATCGCCAATAGAGGCCTATCCGCATTGTACAGCCGAACGCATGCAATTATATGCGTGCTGCATGCAGTGGAGGTACGTACGATTGCAGCAACGAGTGGTACCGTGTTCACTTCCTTTCGAAGACTAAACGTGAGTACAGACGTCCGTGGTTGTATTTGGCTCCTATTTATTCCAAAAAGCGATAACCAAACACGTGGTGAACATGTTAAAATCGTTTTCTTCGACCCGAGGTAACGTTTCACTTGAAGGCTCATCATACATTCAAACGAATATTTCTCTAAACTCCCAACCCTACGGAAATATTAGGCTAACGTTAGCCTACGTGCAAATGACATGGCTATCTCATTACCACCAGTTGTCATATGACTGCAGTTATTGACAAGTGGACAGTGTAATTTGTGGGCCTAGCTAGTCCAATCGGAACCCCAATACTTCGTTACGGTTCTAATCTTATATTATACAATGTTAACTGATCACTTAAGCGACCCAAAAAATGGGCGCAAAGATTACAAGGTCAACACTCCTGCATTGTGCAGAAATACAAAGGATGTCAAGCTGTTTCTTTTCTAAGGAATATCCTGATAAGGGACTTTTTCCGGTGAAAGATGTGAGGGTGGATGATATTACCAGAAAAGTCCTTCAACGGATCCGAACTGCTACCAAAAGCACCTTGCGAACAGCAACACTTGGGATAGGAATGCCGTTGATGTAATCGACAACAACGATAATTTTTGTAGTATATTCCCCGATAAGACATTATTTGAAGAAAAAAAAATCAATGTGTAATTTTAGAATATACTATCTTATCGAGCATAGTTTGGGTTGATTTAGCGGGGAAGTCGGTATTCTTATCATGATAAACTTCCGAGTGATCATGAAAGGGGTATGGCAGCCCCCGTACATTAGAGTGACTGTTGGTCCTTAGTAGGATCCAAACGCTTCACAGCTGTATACGGAGTAGTTTCATTTCCATGTATATCGTATAGTTTGCGTTACCCCAATAATGACGGGATTGTGTTTACATTGTTTTTCTACGAGTAGAGTCTTGGCCAATAAGACTTTTCGTGAACGTGACATTGATTTTGGGACTAACGGTAATTGAAAAGAACACTTCTCAGACGTTTTTTTCCAATTATTATGGATTAGCTCCATGGTTCCTGAAGATCCTGATCTAACTAGTTTCCAGCAAATTTGCGATTTTTGGAAAACTTATTTAGCCGTTACCCACGCATTGCCACTCGGACCCTTGCGTTTATATAAAAATCTCAACTGAAAGTGAGTACAATGTTAAACTGTGGAGCCTAGAAAACCTAGGCTGTTGTTGAAAATCTTGCCGCCGGGTTAACGTCCGATTTTTCATGAATGTAAGTTCCAGAAACGTATATTTTATGTTTGCACGGTCCAAAGAATGATTTATAGTTCTCAAGTCCAATTCTCCTGCCTAATTTTCCCCTTTCAAATCATCCTACTGTGGGAATACAGTGTGCACTGTTCATGTTGACTGTAGTGAGTAAGTGTAACCACTGAACACAGTCAATCTACTGTGGACTAGGCCTAGCTATTCCTAGACCTAACCTAAAGCATAATTTTTCCGTTTTGTAGAAAAAAGCACATTTGTCCAACTGCCATATACTTGCAACACACTGTAATGGGGCGTTATGGGGCATCTATTTTTCACAATGTTTTTTCTTTCATACATCCTTCTTCTTTGCATGTAAAAAGATTGCCCCCCCCCCCAAAAGATCATTTCGTGTACTCAAAGGAATGCTTCATATGTTTTTTTTCTGAAAGAATTCATACAACGTACGTATGGCAAGCAGCCCATGCATGTGCCCACTAGTTTTGCTGGTAGTAACTAGTAGTACGCAGGCAGAATCATTGGTAGCGAGGAAGTTCTGCACTGGGTCTTCCATAGGCGGGTGAGCGTAAGCTCAGCTCCCGCCGAACAGATCGCATCGCTACACAATTACCCTGAGTAAGCCCTAACGTGTCACTGCGATTATTTTGCAGAACCGAAGAAGGCACGATCTAAAATTAGTCGAAACTCCACCAAATCAATGCTAAAACCTAAGGTATGATTGGTCTCATTCACCACTTGTCACCTAATTAACACGTTCGTATAATCATCCATAGACTGTAGGACAACGCGAATTACATTGCGTATCGCTGATCGATGACCGTAAATAAAATTCCACTTCCTTAAACCACATAGGTCATGGGAAAAATCCTATGAAGTTAAGTGTGTGTGGAAGGATGTTGCCGTCTTCCAAGACTTGTAGCGTTGTGTTTTCACGCTGTGGGAATTGGGAGCACATTGGAGACCACGTGTTCCAAGCATGGCTAGGTTTACAAGTATGCACAGCATGGCGAGTGAGCAGCAACAAACAGCTTTGCATGTTACGCTACGGTGAAGCAAGGCAATGTCCGCAGCGGCCGGGATATTCGGCAAATAAAGCAAATACACAGCTTGGCAACACAGTGGGGAGTTTTATAAATCAAATTTTTACACTTTTCACAGGAAATTGGATTTATAAAAAAAAGAAAAAAAATGGGGGTTTTCCATCAAGAGGGGCATTAATGGGTTTCTCAAGATGACATTGCCGTTGATTACGTACCTTTAGCGAAGGGTCCAGTTTTACAGGCGCGTGCGACGTCTGTACATTGATGTACATATGAAAGTTACAGATCCGACAGAATTGAATGGACATGGCGATCCTCTTGAAAATCCGATCATGTTGTGAAATAACGTCTGCCGGGTAACAAAACGGTGTATGTTTCAACCTGTGTGCTTGGCTCTATTTTTTAGTGAAAACTGTCCTGACGCGGTAGGTGTCAAAATATGTCCTTTATTTCCCCGCTAATTTCTGATCCTAGTAAGGAGTTTTTTCGTTGAAAATAAAATATTATTTATTTTTGGTGATTAACGTCCAATCAGTTTGACTTTAGGCTATTTTTGGGACGATTCTTGGAATTGTTAATACGTTTTCTACTGCCGATTTTCCGTGACTTTTCTCCGTTTCCGTTATCGCGGTATAAGTGGTTAAAATTTATGCCCTTAACCTAGTAGCAGTACATTGACGTTGTGTGATGTCAGCTAGCCTCGTGTGATGAGTGGCAAATAATCTTGTCCAAGAGGTTTTTGTTTTCATTTGTCTGCACCATGTCTCAGTTTATTATTCATATCAAGTTATCATTACACATGACCATGGACTGATGGAGTCAGGCTACAGGCCCTCTCAACGTTCTATAGTATATAGTATATAAATACTGAAAGGTTCGACTATTCTGCCATTGACTAACAGTTGGGCAGCCTGCGTTTATCGGATTCAATCTTGAATTATGACCTTATTCCACCATATTTGGAGGAAACGTTTCCTCACCTGGAGGATGTGTTTTAAAATCAGCTCTGCAGTATTTTTCCTTCAAAACTCGTCATAGTCTTGATGTGTGGGTGAATTTTCCTGTCTCATACAAAAAAACAAGAAGGATAGGTAGGGTCTTGGTGTCCCAGTGAAAGTCAAAGTATGGCACGATCTCGGTAAGCAGAAAACAGCCTTGCAGCCGCTAAATTCCAGGTAATGCAAAATGCGTTGTCTGTGAATCCGCACCGTGATTGGTCAATGATGATGCGTATATGCTCACAATAAAAAATAAACAGATTGTGTCATACTTTGACTTTCTCTCTGGCACCGAGCTGTCTTGAGACCAGAATATTCACTCAAACACCAAGACTGTGGCGAGTTTTGAAGAAAAAATACTGCAGAGCTGATTTAACAACACAGATCTTCTAGGTGAGGCAACTTTTTCCTCCAAAGATAGTGGAATAAGCTCATAGTTAGAGTTTGAATCGGAGTATCGCAGCTGCTTTACTGTTGGTCAATGGCAGAAGAGTCGAACCTTTCAGTATTTATATACTATATACTATAAGAACGTAGAGGGGCCCTGTGGCCTAGGCACATACTCATATCGTAATTGATAATGATTAGTGATTTGGGCTAGGCTGCTTTCAAGACATCAGATGTGTCACCATCAGCCTGCCTAAGATATCGTAGAAGAATAATGTAGTTATGTAATTTCAAGGTCCAGGAAGGTCAAATTCTGATAGGCCTAGGCTAATCATGCAATTTCGTGCACTACATAAACCTTGGGGCCCATACTGTTATCAATAATAGAAAGTTCAAGAGATCCTTGGTGGATCTCTCTATGTCAGAGTACTTTTTGTCCTTGTTAATTTTATGTTAGTTTTGTTACTCGGCTCCATCACAACATCATATAATTGGCCAAACATGTTGATGTAGGAGAAATGAGAAAATGAAAAAATCTTGTTATTTTTGTTACGTTAGGTTCATTACCTTACATTTCATTAAGATCTTATGGCATTAGTGTTTGGCTTTTTTTTGGTATTCCTCCTTGCTTTCTGCTTGTGTTTACAGCGCTTTGATATACTTCGTGATGAAAGGGCCGATATATATAAAAATAAACTATCATTATTTATGTATGGGAAATTCATAGAGCACTCTCATTTTTAATACTATGTCCGATCCATCATCCATGAATGCTACCTGAAAAAAGTTGGTAACATGAATTTGCAATTGGTTCTCTTGAAAATGTCCTTGGAAAAATTGAACAAGAAATCCCCGATTTGCAGTTTTCAGGGGTGATGAAGACTTGATTTGTATGATCCATCAAGGATTGTAGTTTTCAATAGTCCGGATTCACTAGATAAGTTGGTGCAACTTGCTGGGCTGTGCTAGTTAGAAATGACACAAAACAACAATAAATTGATGTTTGCAAGTCTGACAGAGCTCCTGTATATAATGTTTCCATATAAAAGTATTGCATGAATTACAGATACAATGCAACAAGAATAGCAGCCATATTGTTGTTGATTATGGACACAGTAACCTATAGAAACTGATTTTCAAGAAAATGTAGGAACTCCAAGACTACCCAGTCCCATTACAGTATATACTTGCAACAACCAGAGGGCAGTCAGCTAATGCAGAAACTGCTAACCGCATTCAGTGATGTGCCCCGCCCCCTCCCCTCCATTAGCATTGCACATTACTATTTTGCATTAGTCTCCACCACCAATTAGGCCTACATACTATCACATGAGAATTTTTGTTGTGGATCCTAACCAAACAGTACGTTGGTACCAACAGGATAATATGGTGCTCAATTGGTTTTTTGGAATAACAAAAAATTGACTGCTCTATACATGTTCGTTTTGAAGAAAATTTGACCTCACAGTAGCCGTTTCATAATTCAATACAAAAATGCGAACAAATCCTGTTTGGTACGAAACTTTGAGGAATTTTGATTTGAATTGTCCATTACACAATGGCTACTTTCTAAAGCAACATAAAATAGTTTGAAAATTTTAGTACCCATGAGACGGTTAGCTGGAATTGCCCATTCCAAAGTTACTGTAGGCCTAGGTCAAATGAACATAATTTTGATGTGCTTCCTCTGTCTGGGTACGTGGTCAGCGCAGGGACTGAGCAAAGGCGCAACCTCTGTTTGAAAGTTGGGGGGTCAAGAGCAATTTGGGGGGTCTGAAGCAGTGATGGGGAACGTGTGTGAAAAAATCATTATGTATGGAGGCCGGACCCCCCTAGTGGCTGCGCTCTTGGGACTGAGGGGTTTTTCATTCACGGGAGATGGCGGTGGAGGTTGGGAGAGGTGTTGATATTTGGAGGGTTTGGGGTACTATAGAAACTCGATCAATGTCACAATTTTATTGACCGATAATCACACCCATTGTTCAACAAATAGAGAATCGCTGTTTCTTAGTGAACACCATTGTTTGATATGTATTATGGTCGGTCAGTATTCCATTCACATGTTTTCAGCTAGGACTCCGGCGATATTAAGTGTCCAGCTCCACCAAAACTTCCCCATACATTTATGCACAACCATACTGCCTCAATTGGCACCCGTTCGCCTAGTCCTATTGTCTCTAAAGCCGCCTTTCCGTGCATGCGAGTGGGCACGCGAGTGACCCGTTTCCATGCTTGCGGGCGGGCAGGCGTTTCCTCGAAATCACGCACCTCTCACCTATAGTGTGTATATGCGCTATATAAGAACAAGTGTAGCATATATTATTTTGGTTATTATTGTTTTAAATTAATTATGTATTATTATCAAACACCGGACGCATAGGCCTACTAGTGTTAAAAACTAAATACCAAGGTTTATTTCTTAGAACCATTGTTCTAAATGTCAACGATAGCGCCTGAACTACAAATAATCAATTAATACAATTAACTTCACAATTGCCAGGTTTTTGGAGATTTAATTAGCATAAACTTGACACTTCAATGGTTTAAGCATGCGAATATGTGTTCAAATAGGTGTCCGGCTGATAAGGAGGGAATTTGTATAAAATATCTCACTATGAGTGTTGAAACAGTTACATATAGGATTGTTGCTTGAAAACATGATTTGACCATAACTTTGTTCTCTACTTCTGCACTATCCGGCTACAAGCAAGTAAGATTGGCAGGGAAATCCCCGGAAATCGATTATGAAATACCACGCGGGCGGGCGGGAAAAATTGCTACATGACCGATTCGAGAAATGCCCACCCGCCCGCCCACGTGCATGTAAACTGCTCCCTTGAAAATAATGGTGAGCGATCTTAGGTGCCCGCCCTCTCGCCCTCGTGCATGGAACGCCGCTTTAATTCTTGGGCCATTTGGAATGCATTTGGAATTTTTAAAACTCTCCCTTAATTAGTGGCCTGTCCAACCTGAACTCCCCTATATGCCCATTGTTCAGCCCACTCAACGGAGGCTGCCCCATTATTTATTCTCTGATGTACTCGCTCTAACATGGGTAGTGGTCACCTCTTCCAGCTAGCAAGTGGATCGATACCATGTCACATGATGTAGTGGACTCCTAATGAAGTACTCTGATGTCCCTATTGCCAAGAATAGAATTGGGTTGGCCGAAATGGTCGCAAATCTTTCAAATTTTTTTTTTTTTTAGGCCTCCTCCATGCCCCTAGAAATAAGTTTTGTTGGCGAAAACGTCCAGGTTTGTTGGCTGGTCTTCTGCGTATTGTGGAAACGACCCCAAGGTTGGCAGAAAAGGTAGTTGTCCGAAACGTCCTGCTAACGTAGGCCTAGTTTTTTTTGCCTGCTGGAGCTTCTCGGCAGTGAAATTAATAGTTCCCAAGAAAGTGGTTATATTATGCATAAATATTCATATTTTCTGAAATACTCAACTTATACTGACAATACAGAAACAAGTTCCATCAAAATCCGTCCAGGAAATGATGGAATTACACAAGAACGGTAGCTTTATTTCTACTAAATTATAAGCCTAGTAAGGATGTTAAAATGTTTTCGTCTCGCCTGAACTAAGTTCAGGGAGAGACTTGGCGACCACTTCGTCGTGTACGTAGGTGTGACACTGTATGCTTGTCCCACTTTCCTCATTATCAGGAAATCTTCGAAACCATAAGATTGATTTTGGTGAAGTTTTGTGTGTAGTATCGGGGTTGGGTGAACACAACGGATTAGATTTCAGTGACAATCTAACTGAAGGTTCGTTTAATTGCTAATTTATGACGAAATTTTAAAGTTTGTCAGATTTTCACGAACTTGGTTGATATGCGTCTACCTTCAGTCCCAAAACTCTTTAACAAAGATCTGGGGTCAATGGAGGTCATTCAGTGTATCTATTTGCATGATTTATGAGAAATTTTGAAGTTGCTTGGATTTCCATGAAACCTGGTGGGTACGGTTTACCTTGAGTTCCAAATTATTTATCATGTACTCAGGGTCACTGGATGTCATCAGTGTGTCTAATTTGCATAATTTATGCACAGTTTCCGAGTTTGTCGGATTTTCATGAAACTTGGTGGGGTTGGTATGGCTTACCTTTACTTTCAAACATTTTTGACATAGACTGTATTCACTGGAGGTCATAATCCAACATTCAGTGTGTCTATATGCGGGGTTCAGTCCAGATTTCAGTTTGTACGATTCATGAAGCCTGATGGGTATGGTCTATTTCAGTCCCCCAAAATGTTATTGGTTATTCAGTGTGTATAAATTGCTCCATTCATGCAAATGTTCGAGTTTGTTGGATTCCCATGAAATGTATTAAGTGTGCTCATATTGTCCTGAGATATTCAAGTGAGGAATTGGGTCAATGGAAGTTGAATATTGTCTAAATTCCATAATTTAGACACATTTTAGTCACATTTCCCCAAAATGGTGACCACTGATTGCACAACCAGGCGAGACAAGGGGGGCGATCACCGTGTTTTTACTTCCCTCATGGCATTCAATCATTGCCCATAGTCTCTCAAACTCCTGGCAATCTATGTTTTGGTTATTTCAGAAAGTTACAGGTCGGTTTTAATGGGGAAATGCAGTTAACGGATGAAAATAGCGAGGGAAATTAGAGAGTTACATTTGACCGTTGAGCTCTGAAGGCAGGCTGCACGGTTTCGCAGTCCTGCCTGCAACCAATTGTTTAATAATCATAGCAAACATTTAGAGGGACATGACAGCTTGAGTACAATGTTAACGTAGGTTTCCAAATGGGGGGGGGGGGGGACACATGGAATGTGTAAATGCAACGGTTCTGCAAACTCATGATCAATAGTGATCGATGTGCCGGCTTTGTAGTAAACACAAGTGTTTTTCCTGCGTGTTACGATGTCGGATACACAATGAAACGATATGCATACATTGTGCATGAAGTACCAGATCGTGACTGTGTGAAAACGTGCAAACTTTGCTATTCCTGTAGTGCGGGATTTTTAGTGGGGTGCGGAGACGGGCAACCCGCACATTAGCGTGAACACTGCTGGAGTACAGTAGCTCATCTGCACAGCGGAATACATGTTACACGAAACACTAATTCATGTTATATGTGCAGCTAAGAGACATCCACCAGCAGGGCACGAAGATTTTGAAGGAGGAAATGCTGGGGCCTCTGAGACCTACCCGCAGCAGTGCTCTGCCATGACGCAAGAACGTAAGTGATGATTAAGGGCCGCCCCTGCAGATCGTAGAGATGTCCACCTCAAAGACTGGCAAGCACGGTCACGCTAGGTACACATTGTCATGGAGTTGCGTTCGTGCAAAACTCATGCAGACTTCATAAGTTGCTCAAATGTTCAAAAAACCTGGATGAAATCATGTAATACAAAACTGAAAAGAGGGCAGTATTGCTTCATAGTAGATTTTGGCCTAAAAATTCCTTTGAAAAATTGTGTCAAGGTTCATCCAACTTTACAGTGCTGTATCATACATAATGACAGGGTCGATTCCTTCTGCCATAGCTGGCTAACAGGGACACATTTGGGGACATTAGGCCTATCGATTACCCAGATATTGCCATTTCCATTCTGATGGGTGTGGACAGTTATCCAAATCGTGACATAACGTCTTAGGAATTACGTGCAATTCTTGCACACCATGTCAATAACCTCACAGCCAGCCGGGCCTAGTCAACAACTTTGTCTATTTTGAAATTTTATGGCAGAGCAGCAATATATTGAGTGATGCCAGATGAGAATATATTTTAGGAACAGGTTACTGTGTGAAACAATACAAAATCTTACCCTAAATTATGGAAATTTACGTATGTAAGCTACATCGCAACATGTACAAGCAAAGCAGTCTCCAAAACTGTTTTGTTGTATGTCACCCCTATTAACTAGTGTTGTGACTCAAATTCTCACATGATGGTCCGTTATGCCTTCTCATTTACCTTGTCCTGAGTGGCAAGGGTGATACCATGAGCCAATAAACCATTGTGTCCAATTCAGTCAACAATCAGGGAATAACTTTGGGTAGCAGAAAAAATGTCTACTGTGAACAGCCGGTTTAAAGAGGGTGATACATAAATGGGAATCACACGACCTCAACCAACATTAGTTGGTTTGAGTTTCTGAATTTGAATGTACTCTTCCCTTTTTGCTCGCTGAATAAAAATCAGGAGGAGACTTAGTGGCACTTTGGCATGTGTGTGTGTGTATGTCACAATTTCTCGTTAGAGGTTTTATAACAAACCGTGAGGCCGATTTGAAATTTTTTGTGTGTAGCCCGGGGTTAGGTGTAAACGATCTGATTAGATTTTGGGCAGCTAAAGGCATTAATTAGTGGGTATTAGCCTATTTTAGTGATAATAGGTTTAGCTTGTTAACAAGATATGTATGTTATTACAGTGATGTAGTTAGCATGTAGGCCCTGGATGACAGGGAGATGAATGATCCGGATTTTCAGCCTGAAATATGCCAGTTAAGTGGTCTAATTTGCATAATTTATTGCAAATTTCACGTTTGTCAGATGTTCACGAAACTTGGTGGATGCGGATTACCAGGGTTCCGGAAATCGGGGTCATGGGGCTCATTTAAGGTGTCTAATTGCATATTATGCAATTTTGGAAGTTTGTTGGATTTCCACAAAACTTTGTAGATGTGATCCACTATTGAGCCTGATTCATTTTGAGGTTACAGATGGGGTCAGTAGAGGCATGGATGGGCCTGATTTGCATAATATATATATTCCAACTTTCAAAATCGGTAGTATGGTCCGTCGCATTTCTGGATCTGATGGTTTGATGTCCAGGAATTTGATAGAATTCCATCATAGCAAGCTTCTGTTAGGAAATTAAAAAAAAGCCCGAGGAACGAGTAACCATAGCTTCTATGGACAATTTTACTGCTGTATACGCTCAGTGTATGTTGCCTTATTTGCAAAATATATCCCAATTTCCAATGGTAAGAATTTCGCAAAACTCAGTAGATACTGAGGGACGAGTAAAAAACCTAGCTCCTTGGACAATTGTGCTGTTATTAAGCTGCCAACAAGCTAATCTCTCTTACCCAATCAGTTTGATTAGGTTGATCAGACTTCAAAATACTGTAAAACATTTTCCTTTCCTCTTTCTTTGCCTGGGAACTGGGGTCAAAAGTGGAGGTTTCCTAAAGATATATTTTGGACATCTTGACGCTGCTGGGGATAGTTGCTGGTGTGTGGGGAGGCAGGGGAGGGTTGTTTGCTGCCTGGCAGGGGCGGGGGGTGCCATGTCCTGGCTGTGGGTAAATAAAAGGCAATGAATAATCAAGAAATGATTGTTAAAAGGCGAAGAAGCACGGCTCTAAGGGGATTTAGAACAGTTGGAGTTTGGGTAAAGGAGTGTGTGACGACGATAAAAACTATCCGTGTTCTGAGACGCACCTCTTCTCACTTAGTGTGTAGGCCTATATGGCTGTATAAGAACCGATGTAAGCTACTATTTATATTATTGTTATTATTCTTATGTTGTGTTTATTATATTCTTAATATAAATATTATTATTTATCAAACGACGGAGCATACTAGTGTTTAAACTAACACTGGTGTTTATTTTCGAATGTCACGTTACGGCCCACCATTAAACTTCACAATTGACAGGTTGGAGATTAATTAGCAAATACTTGACATATCATGGATTTAAACATTTATGTGTTTCAAATAGGTGTTCTGGCCTTGAACATAGACAATTGTATACAATCTCCATCCGATAGTGTTGAAACAGTTATGAATGTTGTTTGGAACTTCTTTGAACCTAAAAGTGTCCTCTACTCGCCACTTATCGGCTTTCAAGCCGGTAAGAATTTGCAGGGAAATCCCTGGGCATTGATTACGACATACCACGAGGACACGCGGGCGGGCGTTAAAAATCGCTCATGACCGATTGTGAAAACGCCCGCCCGCCCGCGTGCATGGAAACGCTCCATTGAAAATAAAGCATGACACGATATTTAGACCCCGCCCGCGTGCATGGAAACGTCAGTCAATTAATTATTTTCATCACATTGACAACAACTTTTGAGTGTGTGATTTGCTTCGGTATTTGGCTGAATTGAGGCAATAGTTTCGTGGCAAAAGCAGTTCAATTGGGCTTGTTTAGTGCGTAGGCTACTTTTTATGTGATGAATGTTAAATATGAAATGGAGATGACCTAAAAACAGTGCGAACTACAGAACATTATTTGTTTGGCTACCATCCCATATCCTAGCGTTTGGCTCCTACGAGCGTTGACCCAGTATCAAGGTTCAAGGTTGTTTCATCAATCAGCATACACGATAATTAGCGATCATGTCGGTGATTTTGAGTCAATAATTGTTCCAGGTTAGTCGCTCTTTTAAGTTTTGCAATGATTTTGTATGTTACGATGGACGTTGCAATCTCTATGTTACTATCGAAACTTTGCAATTTCCCGTATGATTCCGACCATGCTATAATCAGACCGATTCTGACTCGATGATTGGTTGGACCCTACAGTGATGTGAAACCTGCAATATTGAATCAACCGTTCAATACAGAGCTATTGAATGAATCGCCACCCCCCCCGATCTAGTAGGCCTGCTATAAGTCCACTTCGGTGTTACAGTTTATGAGATGAGAATATATTGTTGTAAATGTTTGAGGCAACAATAGCAGTTCAACATTGAACGTACAGTATGCAGAATGATCTTTCGAAACTAAATCCCCTGCCAAAATTAAAAATCCTTCCAACACAAACTTTTCAGATTTCCCCCCATATTAATCAACACTAACAATCCAGTACATGAATGAATTGGTTGCATTGTCAAACAGTGGTGACATGCGGCACTAACACTCGAACGGCCTATTGGGATTTGTCACTCGTTGATTCAATGCAGTAAAACAAAAGCTCTAGATTGTGGTTGAAATATATAGGTGCTTATATACAATCTCGCCCCAATCCAAAGGTTCAATGCGCTTTATTCATATGTTTCATTGTCGTCTGTAGTCCTGTCGTGTGTATAAGAGCATAAAGGACGGGTGCAACCCACTTGGAACGACTGGGTGGAGGGCCGGAATTGGACTGGTGGGAGGGTCAGGGGAGGTTTATGGAGGTAAGTTGAGGTTGGGGAGCGTGGGGGTCGCGTGAGATCCGGGGCAGGTCCGATGTTTTGTATCACTTTCTATTACTACCGCAGCTTTGTAGCATCCCCTTCACGGAAAGACATTGGCTCCATCTCCCAGAATTAAGGAAGGAATATTTTTTTTCCATTTTGCTATCATAGGACGCTTCCATAAAAACGCTGCTGTAAATCGCGTATTTTTGGCAGGTACATGCGAAGCAATATGGCACCCAAATAATGTCACCATTTGGCATCCAGCCCACCTTGTTTTCACTCCCCTCCCCTTAGACCACCCCCCAGGACGGCGATCACACCCAGAACAATTTCTGACCTGTGGATACCACTGGTGTACTGTACAGTACCTTCCTATACATATTCATGAGGTGTTTGTCTACGACAACTGATTTATCATAAATTTAAAATTTTGAGGAAGTTTTGTTCACCGGAAGTGCATCGAGCCCTGCCTTAAAGCACTATTCATCTTTGCCATATTTAGAAAAATGACGCAATAATGTTACTCGAATGAATTCCAACTTTCGATACTTCATCTACATGACTCATTAAGCCCTCAAATCATTTGGTGATCAGGTTCAATTTTTTTGGAAAGCGGACCGGCCGTAACAAATATATTGTTTTCGCCACAGGGACTATTCCTGAAATTCAAATTTTGACCTAATCATTGCTTCAACAATTTTTTTTCAATTGTAGTTTCTATATCAGCCGTAAAGGGATTACTACAGTTATGAGTAGTCTTCGTGGCTGGAAAGGAGGACATGCAGTAAAAGCTGAATGGAACTTGCAATTTTAAAATTCATGGTAAAACAGGTGACTGTTGCATGTCCCAGGAGCAGACAAACAAATGAAATAGCACAGAATGCTGCAAAGGTGATGCGAGCATGGCAGTTCAGGAAGAGACTCAGCGTCACTTTGTGCTGTGTGCGTGAGTCCGTTGTATGTTAGTCTTGTGTTAAGACGTTGTTGAAACCATGCCCGATATGCGCTTTCCTTTCTGTGTAAGCCTTTTCACATTTCTGAGGTGCGCCCGCAGTGATTTGCAGTGTTTCACAAACTGTAACAACGTCTTGTCCAGAGTGTCAGGGCCCCCAGCTGATGTGCAACCAGGTGGACACGGGGGACGATCGCTTTGTCTTTTAACTATGAAAAATGGGGGATGCTGAGGCTATAATTATATACC
The DNA here is from genome assembly GCA_026419785.1 of Sclerodactyla briareus. Lineage (NCBI taxonomy): Eukaryota > Metazoa > Echinodermata > Holothuroidea > Dendrochirotida > Sclerodactylidae > Sclerodactyla > Sclerodactyla briareus. The sequence continues at coordinate 138,470 of JAODTK010004121.1, read as the reverse complement.
TGACAACACACTGTAATGTTCGGGGATATTATGGTTTTGGGGGGGTAGCCGCTATCTCCGCTGCCGCCTCCTCCGGAAAACTTTAGGCGTTAGCCGCAATAAATCTTTAATGCCTCTATCAGAGCGATCTGAAACTTGGTAAAATGTCCGTACTTAGCAAAATCTTGGATGAGTTCGAAAATGGGCATCACTGCATTTTAGCTGCGCTTATGTTGCAGGGTTTTGAACGAAAAAAACAGAGTTGGTCCGATTACAATGAAACTTGGTGGGTGGGAACAAAAAAACTGGTCCCGCAAAACATGACCGTGAATGTCGAGGTCACCGGAGGTCAAAGTTGTTTTTTTTTTTGGCCCAAAAATACAGAGTTCGTCTGATTTTACATGAAAATGATGAGTGGGGACAAAAGTGGGTCCCGAAAAAACAGGACGGTAGAGATTTTTCTAACTTTGTCAGATTCAAACGAAACTTGAGAATGTGACAAACAGTTGGTCTTGAACAAACAGTTAGGGCATTTCAAAGTAACCAGAGGTCAAATGGACATAAACTCCATTGTGCTTTCTTGAAACGAGGTCATACAAAGGCCCTTTCATTTTTTTTTTATGCGGGGATAACACATCGGCGGTTACTGCCTTCACAGTCTAGTTATTATTTGAAAAAGGACCTGGACACGGCCCATGCTACTGCATGAACGACCTCCACAGCAGACCAAATTGTTTAAGAAAGATCACACACATGTGGCATGACGGTGCTTGCTATTCGTCACTGAGTAGACAGAAGTTTTGTGTCTTGCAGAGTCAGTGTTTGTTTATGATGTTATAGTTTTGAAGAATCCAAGGGGCATTGCTGCGAGTGAAATCAAACATGTATTTTCTCGCAAATAAAATCCCCAGCTCTTGAAGATTGTGGCAGGACATTAAATTTTCTGCAAAAATAAAAATCCCCAGCTCTTGAGAATTGTGCCATGACATTAAAAAATGTTTATTAAGGCTAGCATCTATCATCTATATAATCCTTCTATCTATAATTAGTTGTTATATCAGTCAGTAGAATGGATACGACAGTTATGGGTAGCTTTGGCTGGAAAGGAGGACATGAAATAAAAGCTGAATGGAACTTTAAAATTATTAGAATTCATGGTGAAGGCAGGTTTCATGTTGCAGGGTCCAGGAGCGTACGGACAATTGAGATAGCACTTACTGCTGCAAGTATGCGAGCATGGCAGTTCAGGAAGAGACCGGCGAGCACTTTGTGCTGTGTGCGTGCGTGCCGTGTGATGTTCGTCTTGTGTTGAACGTTGTGACACCCTTTGCCCGATATGCCTTTCCTTTCTGTGTAGGCCTTTTCCACATTTCTAAGGTGCGCCGCCAGTAATCTGCAGGTTCAAAACGTCGCAACATCTGTCCAGATTGTCAGGGGGCAACCAGCTTGATGTGCAAAGGGAGACATGGGGGACGGGGCGCCTTGTCTTTTAACTATGAAAAATGGGGGAATTGCTGTAGGCTCTAATTATTATTTGGACATGAGCGGCACGCATGCTACTGCATGAAATGACCTCTCAAGCAGACCAAATGTTTCAGAATAGATGTGGCAGCAAACAAAAACAACAAAAAAAAAAATAAAACGGTGATTGCTATTCTCACTGAAGCAAGAGAAGTTTTGTGTCTTGCACGATCAGTGTTTGTGTATATGTTATAGTTTTGAAGAATTCAAAACGGGCATTGCTGCGGGGGAAATCTACATGTATTTTTCTCGCAAATAAAATCCCTAGCTCTTGAAGACATGACATTAAAAATGCTGACATTAAAAATGTTTATTATAAGGCTAGCATGTTTTTAGCTCAAACACAGCCATGCTGGTAAGCTGGTTGAGCTATTGAGATATCTATTATCCTCCTATCTATCCAGTCTGTAAACTTGCTTTTTGGGGCCACAAAATGTTCATGCTTTAAAGAATCTCGACCAGACTGGTCACAATGGGTTTCTAAAATTTGGGGACTGGTGGGTCATCATTGACCACTTAAAGGTCAAGGTCAAAATGATGAAAGGAGCACAATGGCCAATAAGTGGAAAAACTGCAAAAATGCTACCTCCTCTACAAATTTGGTAAACAATGTTGATGTGTCGGTCATAATGATGGTCTATCAGCCGTTACCTTCGGGGTGTTTCAGGAATTTTGATCCATGGTCCCACTTGGGGCCAGAGGGCCCATTTATGAAATTACACACATGTACTTGAAATGCATCTCTCCTCCCAAAAGCTTCAATTAGTTTTCTCAAAGTTACATGTAGTTCATTGGGTAGAGGGCCCATTGGGGACGTTCAGGAATTTGAGCCAGGGCCCAGTTTGAGCTAGTTATGTGAAAGTACCACAAAATCTGGTATCTCTACAATTCAGTTGCACAGTGCTGATGTTCGGTCATAATGATGGCCTAAGAGACGTACCTTTGGGGGTTCAGGATTTTTTTTGTTCAAGGTCGACTGGGGTCGAGGGCCCATTTATTGTATTTCACACAATGGTGCTTGAAATGAATTACAACCACGACCTTTAATTGATTTTCTTCAAAAGTTACATGAATGGTCCTTGGGTCGATGTGTCGGGGGGGTTGTTCAAAAAATTTGGGCCCAGGGCCTCAAGATATGAAATACTGTTAAGTTTTGTATCTCCTACAAACCTCTAGTTGCACCATGTGATGTTCGGTCATAATGAGGGTCTAATAGTGTACTTTCAAGGTGCCCAGGGATTTGGGAACCAAGGCCTAGTGTGGGCCCGAGGGCCCACTATGTGGAATTATGCAATATGCTTTCCTCTTACAAGTTTTGGTGCACAGTACTGACATTCGGTCATATGGATGGTCTAACAGCATACTTTTGGGGTGTTCAGGAATTTCCCATGATGAGTACAGAACCTTACGGTTTTGGGGTCAGAGCAGAGGTAATCTGAGGTCACCAGAAGTTCAAGGTCTGAAATCTTGGAATTCAGTGGTAGCTCTCTCATCAAGAGTATAGGAGAACCCTATGGTTGGTTGGGATAAATGGGAAATTTGGTCAGAGTTGTGTTGCCCATCAGAGTTGTTGCAATCTCCATTTGTTCTGTGTTATAGAATAGGTTGTCACGAGAGAGACAAGGAATCACTAAGCTTTTCGGCTTCTGTTGATCCAGGTCCCACTTCTATGAAATTCACACAATGGTATTTGAAAGGCTCCCTTCCCACAAGTACCAATTTAATTCCATTTTCAAAAGTTACATGTTATGCTTCTCAGTTTAGTGGTCCATCGGGGGTGTTTGCAAATTTCTGGCTGAAAGCTCAGTGTTGTTAGAATGGAAAAAGTAACATCTGATGAAAAGAAGCAAAACATTCATTCTTTGATGGATGTTTACCAAACTTGAACCCACATGTTTCATTGACGTTGTGATTGTTCAAGGTCGAGGTCAGAGGTCATTGAAGGGGCTCGAGAGGCCCCCATTGTGTGAATCCAACTCTTGCTCAATAAAAAAAAAAAAAAAAAAAAAAAAAATAGTATTTTATCATAGGATGTTGACTAAAGTGGATAAACAATGGTCATTGACTGCTAAGACCATTTTGGGCTTATGAAGATCATTGTCAAGGATGTTACCGGTGGCACAATATGCCATTGCTTAAAATGCCTTCTTGGCCTCATCTTGAACATTTAACACCTATTGTACATTCGTCTCGGTACATTTGTGTGTTTGAGCTACAGCACCATTGGTGCTCTTTGTTTTTGTCTTGGCCCTAATGACCGCTTTAAAAATGTGTCTGGGCAAGCACGCAATACAAAACAGGTGGTAGTGGATGACTAGTTAGTATTCTGAATTAGTTTGCTTTCTAGGCTCATAGATTGTAGCTTTGTCAGCAAGCCTATGGGTTCATGTGATTGCTTAACTACATTCTGCCTTATTCCACAGGTCCATATGGTTGGCATTGATATATTCACCAGAAGAAGTACGAGGATATCTGCCCTTCGACTCACAACATGAACGTCCCCAATGGCACCCGTACTGACTTCCAGGTTTGTTCATAATCCTAATTTGATGTAGTTTGAGGATTTCCTCAGCAGTGGAACAGAGTGCTCCACTATTAACAAGGTATGTTTGTGCATAGTCTGTGTTCATTCGCCTCTGCTGCTCCACACTTGAGGAATACCCTTCCTTCTCTGTCCGTCTGGCTCTGACTGTAGCTACTCTCCAAAGCCGCGTTTCCATGCATGCGGGCGGGCGGGCGTCTAAAATCGCTCATCGTTATTTTCATGGAGCCGTTTCCATGCACGCGGACGGCGGGCGGGAGTTTTCTCGAATGGGGTCATTGTAGCGGATTTTTTTTCCGCCCGCGTGTCGAGTGATTTGCAAACAATTCCCGGGGATTTCCCCGCAATCTTACCGCTTGAGCCGGGAAATGGAGAGTAGAGGACAATTTTAGGTTCAAATAATGTTCCAAAAACATTATAACTGTTCAACACTGGGTTGAGATTTTATACAGATTGTGTCTAAATTCAACGGCCAGACCAGACACCTATTTGAAAAAAATATTTCCATGTTTAAACCAATGATATGTCAAGTAGTATTTGCTAATTAAATCTCCAAAAACCTGTCAATTGTGAAGTTTTAATGGTTGACCGTAATCGTTGGGACATTCAGAACAATGGTTTTCAGGAAAATAAACACGGGGTGTTCAGGTTTAAACACATAGTAGGCGGTCGGTGTTGACAACCAACGACGACAACGACAACAAACAACAACAACGGTAGGCTACAACAACGACAACATCAACAACCACGACAATGACAACGACAACAACAATAATAATAATAATAATAATAACAACAATAATAACAATAACAATAATAATACTAGTAGGCTACATCAGTTCTTATATAGCCATAACACACTAAAAGTGAGGAGAGGTGCGTGACTCGGAAAACCCCGCGCCCACCGCGTGCAATGGAAAGAATCTTCCAAAACGCCCGCCCGCCCGCCAGCCTGCCGCCCGCGTGCATGGAAACGCAGCTTTAAAATGTTCCTCTTCGCTCGGCACTTTCTATCAGACTGATTCTCCTGTTATGTCTGTGTCGTGTGTTTCCATGTTTTTTGTCCTCTGCTTTTTTTTTTTTTCTGTTTTTTTTCTCTGCTCTTGGTTTCTTTAGGTATGGTAAGCCGACGAGAGGCTTGAAAAATAGCGCTCTATCGAATCCTCATTATTATTATTATCACTACTTAGGAAATCACATCTTTTGTTAAACTTTTCCGGTAAGGATCACAAAGCCCATGGCTTTCTTGTGATGGATGAGCATGGTTTAAGAAACCAGACTTTTAGTTGACACTGGTCTAAAAGGATTGACAATATGATGAATTGGAGATCAAGGTAGGGATTCAAGTTTGTATATTAAGCTTTGATTGATAATATTCATACAATAATAAATTCTGTGATATTCAAGGAAATCCTGCACTGTGGAAAACTGTGCAAAATACAAGCTATGATGCTGTGAGAGTTGCTTAGATTGGAATGAATGGCGCAGAATATAATCGAAAACAGTGACACTAATAACTGTGAACTGATTTATTTATACCTAAACAAAGAGTATTTCCATATTTTGTTTGTTTGGGCAGTGTATCGGCATTGAGGATGGTTTTCTATCACTGATGAGCGACGATGGCAATGTTCGTGAAGACATCAAAGTCCGGATAATGATGTGGGAAAGGAGATAAACACAAAGAGTGATGCGGGGGATAATTTCATGGTGAGTTTCCGGACTGACATTGGAGTATGTCAACTGATGGTGGAATTCTTTCTTCAAGAACAAATTGCATCTGACAACAGCTGGCGGGCAATGGGCTTCCTCGTTTTTTTATGCTGCGGGAGAGCAGCTCTACTAGTCACCATGTCTCTCACATGTTTCACTCATAACTTCTGAGCCGTACATGTGATCAAGTTGAAATTCTGGCAGCAAGAGGAGAGATGTTTTGGGGAGGATAGTAAAAAAAAATTGGTTCCTAATCAGTTACTGATCCTACACCTATGGCATTTTGCCCGCAGCTACCAAGACGTTTATTCATTATTTTATTCATTTAATATAAATAAATGAAATGGTCAAGTAGAGTATTGTGTCTGATTTGCATAATTCAGGCATTATCGATCAGTCTTAATGAATTTGAAATTAGTCACTGATCAGTATTCTGATTCTCTTAAATGCTAATCTGAAAGCAACACATTGAATGCCCTATAATTGTTTGCATGGTGACGTAAAGAAACCAAATTGGATCACGCAACCAGGCAAGACACTGGTGGCGATCGCATGGTTTGCTATTCTGCATGTCAATTACACACCATATGGGCTTTATTACCAATGAAAGTAATGTTGCTGGAAATAAAATATAGATTCATGAAAGGTGGGCATGGCAAGGACCACATGTTATAAGTGATCCGGATCCTACATCAAGAAAGGACACCTACAAGGGAGCATTGGAACCGTAGATTGCAGCAGCCTCTGGTGACAAGAAAGGTCTCTTGTCAGAAGTTGGACCAGAGGAAGGACTTTGACTCTTCAGTATTCTGTGGGATTAATGCCAGCAAACCACAAACGTTTTCGAAACTGTTTCCTATGTTTTTTTGAAAATATTTTATGTTGAGTAACATGAATGTTACGGAAATGTTTCCATACCATCTCAAAAATGTTTTTGGAAAATATTCTAGAAACATTTCAATTTCATTTCAAATTTAGTAGTTACAGCAAACCTAGGAAACAAGCGCCACAAGTCACTATAATTACATACTTGACAACACTAACATAACTTAAACCCGCTTTGGCCCAAATCTTTTGCCACCAAAACCCTTTAGAACGCTTTCAGAAATTTTTGGAAATGTTTTCAAAACATGCTTTACAAAACGTTTAGTCAAAGGTATATCATTGACCATGATACATGCATGTACTTGCATTGGGTCAGCTTTTCTGTGTGTAGCAATCACTAACATGACTCTCATGTCTTGCATCCGCAATGTTCTCAACACAATATAGACCAATGCAATTGGATTCAACGACAAACTCTATGATGTGACCAACCAAATCCCCTGGTCATCTGTAGTAGCAAACAAGAAGATTGAGATGTTTTCGGTCACGTTGCAAGACTCGAAGAAGAAGCTCCAACGAAGATCGCTCTGAGAGGGGCATTGGGACATACTACTAAGCCAGGTGGGAGACCCGGACTACCTTGCTCGAAAAATCAAATCGCAATTAGAGGCATCAACATTAACACGTTTGAGGAAGCAAAGAACCTTTGCCAAGATTCGTTGCACGTGGCGGAGGTTGATCACCGAGCATGTTGGATACACGAGACTCGACCAACTACTACTACTAATAATGGTACATTTTGACTCTTCATGAAGTTCAGCTCAAAGATCATATGGGAGTCAATTTCATTGTAGCACCTGGTAAAATTTTCACGTTGATTTAATCTCTCTACAGGTCCATCCTGAGTGCCGTGGGTGAGGAGGCCGCTGTTGGTGTCAAGATCATGACCCAGTAAAGAGAGGGCCTGTCCGTTGTCAAGTCGCCACTGCCATCTCCGGCGGCGGGGGATGTAGTGGGGCCAGTCACTGGCCACCCCTTAGGGTTCGCTGCCCGATATCAAAATAGTGTTGTAATTAATTCTCCACACCCCCATAGGGGAGCTATCGGCCACATTCCGTTCTGGCAGGGTGACCGGCTCATCACCCAGCCCTTGAAGCGACGGTTTTGGAAGGTACCTACAGTGTGGACACTCTCTCTATTGGTTGTATATCATTCATTTGACAACATGATATTTGTGGGTTTGGTTCAATATGGGCTATCAGCTATCTGATTGCTCTAGTATTTAACACCTCCCCTATGTATAAGTAAGACATTCTGTCTCCACCTATAATAGAAGGTTAGAAAATTAGGAAACAACTCATTGCCAAGAGGTTTTTCCTCCTCAACAATTTCATCTACTGGGTACCGAGATTACTATACTATTGTGCTTTGGGCTCTGGAGTAAACAAAACAACTCCGTGCTTGCCAACTGGAACAAGGGATGTAGGTAGCCCATATTTCAAATTGGGCAGATGAGAAATAAGCATAGCCACATCTGATCAAAAAATGATTTGATTGGTCATCAACACATGTGCTGATGTTCCTTTATATATATCACCGTATATCACTTTCAAAAGTAGACTTATTCTTGTGTCTTGGTGGTTCTATATGACACGCCAGCGTTGAACATTCACGCTTATCCATACATTTCGTTAGATATTTGAGAATTATCACACCGGCTACGATTTCTGCGTGACTCATAGTGAATAAGTAGCATTTTGCAATTGGAGTCTCTCACATTTGCATTCCCGAGAAAATTTTTTACTATATTTTTTTTATCATCGAATGCTTGCATCATGCAGGCCGAGTCCACAGGATATGCTTATGAGATTGAATCATCACCAGGCAGATGTCACAAAAATGATGCGGGAGATATCTTCTGAAGGCTCGTCGGCAATCGCTGCTTAATAGGAGACCAGGGTCTGTGCAAATACTTTTGCATTGGGCCAGCTCTCCTGTGTGTAGCAATCACTACATGCTCTGGTCTTGTATCGCTTAGTTTCTATTCCTTGAAACAAGGCGAATCAGGCTACTCACCTATCGACCAAAAGACGTACACGTCTAGCCAGATCAACCCTTTGGTTTCAAATATATATACACATATCTTCCTGCCGTGGAATTCTAGAGGCAAAATGTTTGCTACTTACAGATTTGGTGGGAGGTAAATCCTTCAGGCAGAGCCCCACTCTGGACAATATTCTCATGTCCTTACTACACCCAATAACCTGGTTATGCCATGATGATTGTGTGATACACGCCTGCTAAATCTCCTATTATTAGTGTCAGAGGAGGTTATTGCAGAAAGTGCTTATTGCTTAGTATATAATATTGGTCTTACATTTTGGTGGATTCCGGTTTGTAATGTGTTTTTTTTTTATCGGTCTGGAGTTTAGGGGGACTATTGGGTAAGGGATGGCAGAAGAGGGTAGTTGGTGAGATTTTATTCTATATTTATCCATTTTGGTGTGGGGATACTTACCCACCATTCTGCTTTTCTGATGGTGCCGGTGTCCCCTCGCCTGTGTAATGGATTATCAATCTGCTGCTACAGAGTTTTCAAGCAGGAATCTTGAGCTTTCGGGGCATTTTCGAAATTAACATCTGATGTTGCCCTAAACCATACGCCACCAAACCAGCCTAAAGATATTTGGTTGTTCTTCATTCCATGTCTCATCATGGCTTTCTTGGCCCAGTTTGTTCAGCAAAATAATACTCCCTACGGAATCGAGCTGGAATGAAATTATAGGTTTTGGGTATCTGCTTAACTAATATCATTTGTTATTTTGAAAATTGAAATTTTTTGACATAAGTATTTTTGTGCGTTCAAAAGCTGTATTCCCCCTCCTTTGCCAATGTCACAAATGTTCGTTTTTTTCATTATCGAGTCTCCTGGCTTAGCCTGAGCTTGATTGAAGGCCCCACATCATATCATCTCTATTGTCTGACTTAATCCTACTATTAAGTCAGAATAATTTTTGCATTGTCAGGTTTTGCAAAATGTCTAGTTGGTTTTCTTGAACCAAAGAGTAAATTAAACTGGATAAATTGCAACCTTTGGTGTACGTGTGGTATTGTTCTGTGCGGACTTACATTTTCACTGTTTGTAAACTGGCAGTAGGTCGACCAACTCCCATATAGTTCCTGTTTAGAGATACCCCTGCCCTATTGATATATAATTGGTTTACAGAAGTTTAAAGCTCCATTCAGCCTTTGCTTCCTGCTCAAAATGAACTTGCAGGATGCAAATTTCACCTGGATAGATCGATTCATCATCAAAAAGAATAATATACACCAAGTTTCGCCCTAATTCATGCAGTTTTCGTGGAGAAAAGTGTCTCTGAAAGTGTCAGAAATGAAATGGCCGGCCGGCCGAAATTAATTCACTTCTACCAGAAGTGCCAAGCCCAATACCACCCCGCGTGACAGCCATCAGAAACGTGATTTATGAGGCACCTCTCCATTACGCAACTAATTATCACTGGAATCTATCCTTCCATTCAAAAGAGAGTTACATTGTAATCGATTAAGGTTAATGGGGTCAACAACCTCATACTTGCGATACTGACAGAATTATGGCCCAACATCCGAATCCACAGCGGTTACTCTGACTGTCTCCACCGGCGGAGAAGGGGTGTCATTCGGTATCTTGCTCAGCGGTAGGATTTTCATGAGCCAATCACAGTATCTTTTGTTTTCTCAAAATGATTCAAGATCATCGCAATTAGGGGGAGCGACAAATGTCTTGGTTCTATCATAAAATGTCAAATGCCCTTACTTCACGCGTCGGTGAATTTTTTGTGAATCTTATTGTACGAAAATTCATTCTCGCGTTTAAATAATGGGTCGGACCGACCACCTATAGTTCCTGTTCAGAGATGCCCCAGACCTAATTATATATGATTCTCCTTACCGAGGGTTAACTGAAACTGTAGTAGTATGCTGCCTGAAGTGGTGTACCTCTACTGTTGTCTTGGTAGGAAGGTCGAGATGGTGATAGCTGGTTGGTTATGACTCCAGATCTGAGAAGATAGAAGATAAAAACCAGGGGGGAAACTACTGGAGACAGGGCTTGAGGAAGTGATGAACAGATGGCATGGGAGTAGAGGGAAGTAAATGCATGGTATGTTTTGTTAGGACGGCGGGTCCGGTGTGGTTCGTCTGGTGGTCACTGCCATGGGCCTGGTAGGGGGTAGGTAGGAGCTAGCCATGGCTGGTATTGAGCTATGAGGCCTGGGGTTACAGTTGCAAGGTGAATGCGGCAGTAGGCATAGAATTGGATCCTGTGAAGACTGCGGAGTAGTTACGGGCAAGTTGGCGTGCGGACATACTTAATAACGTGCCCTGTGGGCTAGCAAGAGGCGAGGGAGGGAATGTGAGAAGTAGGTCCTAGGGCCATAGGGATGAATGCTGCAGTTTTTGAGATGAAATCCAGTGATGAATGTAGCTAGATGGTGGGGATAACCATGTGAGCAAATGCTGTGAGGTTTATTCGATTACCACGAAACTTCAGTGACCCACCTTGTTAGTTAAAGAATTTAGCTGCACTTCGTTTGGATGTTTACAATCTTGGTGGTATAAAATGTTTTTCCCTCTGTTTCTTGAACGATGAGCTAGCTGGAAGTTTCCAGATTGCCAATAATATTGTCAAGTTGATTGCTACACTTTACCTGGATTGAATACCAATTCAATCAATCAGTGGTGCCTTCTCCATTCGCCTTCACTCTTCTGCATTCAGAGAGTCAGCTGCTTTTGATAACTCAAATGTGCTCAACTGATAGTGAGGTCTTCAAATGGTAGTGTATGGGAGCAGGTATTATTCACATCAGCTTTGTCAAGCTCTGTATGCTGGTTGAGAAGGTGAGATTTTTGTTCATTTGTGAAACATTTGTTCATTTCTTACTACCAATAATTTGTGGAGCGTCCTTTCAACAGTTGGGATTTGTGCTGCTCATCATCATAGACAGTTTACGTCAATGTCTAATGTGGATGGTTTTGATGGCAAGCACCCTTTCCTCCTGCTCTACCCTATTCTGTGCCAGAGCACGGTCTCTACCTATTGCTGCAGTTCAATACGTACCAACCTCACTAGGTCCTCCGGGGCCCGACCTCTTCCATGCCGCCTGTCAACCTCGTCGCGCCTAGACTACTTCACCCAGGTATCATTCTGCTTCTTCGACAGGCCAAACCTCCTCAATTTTACGACTCTGAACACAATCGCCAATCTTTAGCAATACCCAGGCGATCTCTCGCCTTCAGATGGCTTCCTATTCTTCAGGTCACAAATCTTATCCACTGACTCCAGCTCTGGCTGCTCTGAGAATACTCCGACTTCACGGAACTGTTTTACACTTTTCACACTTGCAATCTACAGGCCATATCAACTACCACTACACCGCTACACTTCTTATGCAACCCAGGTTTTCAGTGACTGCAAAAATAAGGATTACTGCCAACACCGCTTACTACGAATAGAACGGGCCAGTTGCCAGAGCTAACGACTGGGCCACCTTCAGGACTGCTGACTAAAATTGTAGTCTTCTTGATGTTAACCTTGAGACCTTCACTCTCTATGCCACCCTCCATCCTCGAATTCACGCCAACTCCTCCTCAGCTATCGCACAACTCATCTGCATACCTACCTCCCATGGGCAACCACCCTGAATTCACTGGACAAAGCTTCAAAAACCTGATGAACAATCGAACCTGAGTTGGTGTAGGGTTGCCAACCTTCACTACAGAATTTGGTCACTGTAAGAACTTCACACTAACACAACTTCTGCTGCTCGTGCACAGCCCAACACTAGACAGAGCCAATCCTCTACACTATCTACCCATTGCCCCCAATATCCGTGGACCTGTCACAAAATTTTTCAAATATGTAAATATTTTCATTATTATTATACAATGTTCAATCATGAACACTTGCACATCAGAGCAGCGGTGAGCAGCCATGGCCAGCTAACGGATCCTGCGATAGAAAATGAGGCAGGGAAAACCATCTACGTCGCCAAAGAACTGGAAGAGGCGAAGTGTTAAAAAAGTAGTTTTTTGAATTCAACCATCCCTCAATTAGATATTACATGTGCTCAGCCAACTACCAGAAAGCGTTCTCACTACAGCAAAATATAATACGTGCGCCAAAAGTTCCCCCGGGCCCGCAAACCTCTTGCTAGCGTTAGCATACTGTCAGTTCTTGTGAGGACGTCAGTATTTTGGGCTCTATGATTCGCTTAATGGTGGCTTGCTCAGGCCTTTGAAACTACTGCACCTGTGGCTTCTGTGGAAGACTTCCGCATCTATCACAGCCACTAAGGTTGATAGTCAAGTGGCCCATACCAAAAGCCCTGTTCACAATGTTGAAACATGGTCACATGATACATACCTGAAAATCGACTTGCCAATTGCGACGAATCACTTTGCGTATTTCGTCGAATCGGAAGTGGGATTTGGAAATGGCGCCCTACTTGCTAGGGTGTAACTAATTAGCAATGACTCACGCTTTGAACAATGCTTCTCGGAAAGCGCCATGCATTGTTTTGTGATATTCAAGAATTGTAATAGTTCATAACGCTTTAGTTGGCCTAACCGAGTAGAGCTCCCTGATGTTTTTGGGTCAGATCTGGAGTAATCTACAAGCCATATTGCTCGAACCACCTGTGCAAAGACAATCCTACATACCAGGACTGGAAACTGATTAGGCCTGCTGGGTAAATCAATTAGTTAGCCAATAGAAACAGTCAACACCACGTGCGTAGTGGATTCTTTCCAATTAGTACCTCAACTTTTTGTAAAGGAGAGACCTCAGTCAAGATCACCTGAAATCGAAACATTCATGCTAGCAGGCAAGTAGCAGAATAATCAACGTTACTACACACCAACACGTACGATTGTGTTGTCAAGGTGATTTTTCGAGTACACACTATCCCTACCTGCAAATCATACCTCGCGCCTATAACCCGTACTTTCCTGAAATGTGTTTATATCTGTTCATGCTGGTAATGAGCAATTCACATCAGTGTTGGAGGACTCAGTCCGGTCCTCGGTCTCGAGACCGCTTTTCAAGGACCTGACTCGTCTTGATGATCTGTATCGACTGTTAGGACTCGGGGACTCGCCGAGTCCAGGTTCAAGACCGCGCAGAAAAAGAATCCCGGGAAATCCCGAAACTCGGGTGTGATACGCGAATTTTGAACATTGAAATCATAATGCGATGTACTGTCTGTTGTCAATGTCTCCCGATTCCTCAATCGATTTGAAGTTAATAGCCATAGTGCATTTTATGGACTACTGCGCTTGTCTGAAATTAGATGTTATCAGGTGTGATCCTTATGATGTACTCACTAAGGACGCCTGTCTATAAAGATGTATATGTGTTGTTCTTGAAATGCAATGAAAAAATACTTCAAAGTGAGACTGCTTCCCGGAAAGTTATTATTTTCCTAGGAGTTTGCAAACTGGAGTGGGGATCATGTGAGTTATATACTGGAGTTGTTTAGGGCATTTATTTTGATAGTTTTGGCACTGCTGTAATGCATTTACATGGCTATTGTTATGTACTTCCCCAATGATGACTCAAACTGTCAAACATGTTACGGGGCACCCAAATTTTTAATGGGATGAATATGCAACATTACAATATACCCTGTTTTGTTTGGGGGATGATGCAACAAATAACTGCAATTACTTGGTTCTTTGAACCTGATACCATATATTTTTTTGCTACAAATGCCAAGTTGTAATAGGGACTCTTGGACTCGGACTCGGTACTTCGGACACAAGGACCCGGACTTGACTCAGACTCTGTGGTGAGGACTCGGTCTTGGACCCCGGACTCGGCTTGGCCTGGACTCACTCCAACACTGCTTTAAATTGATCCCTATAGCTTTGGCGATAAGTGTTTGGAGAACCCTTTCCCAATAAAATTTGTATCAATTATAGACTAAATCTGCTTCACTTCCCATAAGGAACGGAAGTACCGTTTCCTGCGATCAAAGTCGTCTGTCAAATGGAACAATTTCTTGTATTTCTACGCGCCAACCTTTGTGGCGCCCCCCCCCCTCACTCGCCACACAAATCGCCGTGCTTGCTCTCCACATGAGCAACGCCCGTGCCTAATTGACTGATACCTTTCTGCGTTCCTATCGTGCTGACAAGGTAGTGATCACAACACCAACCACATACACACTCACACACCATACGCACAGACATGACTGAGATCGCTTTTGGCTTCGCAAGGAAGAAAAAAGGTTAAATATTCCCCTGAATTGGTCAAGTTTTCTGACCATTTATAGTCAGACAGTACAGATAGGTGCATAAGAAACCATGTTCGGGCGAACCCAATATCACTAGGTATCTAGCAGTGCTATCAAGTTGGGATGAAACTGACGCATAATTCGTGCAATATGGGGAATACGAGCATGTTAACCAATTTCTGAAATGTTTTACCAAAAATATTCACGGAGGCCAACGATTTTTTTTATTGAATGCCCCTCGAATGTGAAGAATGGTGTTTTTCCGTCAGTACTTCACTGACCTGTGATGGAATTTAGCCGCAACTTTAGGTCAGGTAAGCCTGAAGGCTGGATATTTCCTGGCATCTAAGAAGGCCTTACGTCCTACATGAAATTTGTGTAGAATTTCAAACACTGTGAACTTAGCACGCCTATCCTATTCCCATAGGGATACATAACGTGTGTTACACTTGTGTAAAATTCACACGAATTGTGCAGATTTCCCAACCTTGTGTAATCCTTACACAACACCAGATAGTTTGTGCTTGTTACACAACTTTCTAATTCAATTCCTAAATTTCCGTGTACGCTACGCGCAATCGTGCTGGCATCTCCGCTCAGATACTTGACGACCCCATAAATATTCATCCACCTCTTCCCCTCTTCGAATGGATCGACGCCCCTGTGTGCAAGCCCATACTTAATTTGAACTTATAGATAGTGTTTGAGAAGCTGAAAGCTTGCCGAATTTATCCTTTCACGACCATGAATGACCTAGACCTAATTCACAAACATAGAGTGCATCCGTAACCTGTTGCAACCCACTTACTTCAATGCGAACTTGGTACAGGCGTGCGTTGCGTTAGCTATCCTTCTGCGAGGATTGTTTACCCACACACACGTATCAATAAGGGAATCAGGGGTACCATGGCCATAACACCTTAAAAAAAGGCAATGCAGTGTTGGCTAATTCACCTGAATCAATAACCAATGTTAGTTGGTCACATTTATGCTATTTTAGCTACATAGTGCAACTTCTTGCCTTTATTCAGAATTAGCAAATTCTTCCAGAGAATAACACCCAAAATATGCCATATTTTGAGTCATCATGACATTTTTTTCAAGCATTTTGAAAGTTACCGAGAACCGGGTTTTTCAGATTCAGCCTCTCATTTCTTTCCGAAAGAATAACATGCTCTTCAATTGCCATAACGTGTTATTAATTATCTGTTACCGACGTCTCACTAGTTGAACGCACAACAGTGAGGGGTTTCACGTGTAATTTGGGTGTCCCGTTTTACACGTGAAACAGTTTTTTTTACCTTGTTTTTTCAATTAAATATTCTCCATACTGGGGTGATTATAGGCCAACAGCTGTCAAGTATTTTTTTTTTTGCTATCAGTTTTATAAAGCTTTTGCAAGGTCACACACGAAATTTCCTTCCTGAATAAATATGGCCTTTTGGGTTTTGCCCTATGCTTCGTGTCTCATGAAAAATGTAAGTTAATATTGTGATATTTGCTGTCATGATACGAATCAATTTCTTTAACATATATTTTACATCCTGAGTTGAAATGAGCAATTTGGCATGGCATTAAAAACCATTAGTTACAAAAAAAAAAAAATAATTTGCTTTTTTGAGATTCAAAAAGTGTAATAGGACGGTACTGTGGTTTTTCAATTTACAGTGTTGACAATTTGTCAACTCAATATTTCCCCTCAAAAATAGCAAAAAACTGTATAAGTGTTAGGGGGAAGGGGGGGACGAGATTGGATTCAAAATATGTTGTTTTAATAGTACGGGACTTTGGTTTCCCATTTACACGTGTTGACAATTTTGTCAACTTCCAATTATTTCCCACTCAAATAGAAAAAAATGGATATGGTTAGGGGGGGAAGGGGGGAGTGTCCCCCCACTTCTGGGAGGTCCATTGATTTTCAGTTTTTTGAACAACAGGATTTTGTTTGGCGGCGAGGTCATGCCCCGCCCCACTTTGGTCACCCCCCGCCCCCCATTATGAAGATGGATGGACGACAGTGTTAGTAGGTCATTTGAGGATGTATGATAGCGATTTATGTTCTAAACAACATGGTTAAAACCAGTTTTAAGAAACTTAGTAGATTGAGAAAATAAAATTTGACAACAGAAGCCAAATTCATTCATTTCAGGCCAAAATGCTGTCATAATTGGTACCCTTATTTATTGTGTTGAGATGATATACTTAGTTATACCCGAATGCGAATCTCACACTCCTACTGTATCAACTATGAGAATTACAACTCTATAAAGTTGCCAATACAAAATCAGATGGACCAAGATGATAGCCTGAACGTTATGAATGTGTATCCTCTTGCGCAATTATTTGCCAATTGCGGGTCCTTAGTCACAGTCCATATATCGTGTCACCGTGCCCATCAACTCTTCATATATGTCCACGACATGATATGTATCCCCTAACAGTTAGCGGATCAGAGGGGGGCTCGGACCCCACCATCTTTCTGCCTTTAGTAAGTGCAAAGCTTTGACAACCCCCAAATAATGAATTCTACCAGTATGTGTATGTAGAGGGTTCTGCACGGGGTCGGGTACCCCAAAAACAAACAGAAAACAAGCGACTTCGCATACCAATGCATCATTAGGCTAACAAGAATACGGGGTGGTATTCATTTTCTAAAGTTTCCAGCAGAACGGAGGGACTCGAAACTAAAGGTATACGTTATAACATCCCTAAGTGCTGCCACCGGTTTCACAGGGGCGACGAGGATGGGAGAAGAGAAGGTGGCTTAATATTATGGGGCCCTACGTAGTCTATCGAGCGCATACATAACATTCACAGTCATTGATTGCAACTAGCGACGCATACTAGCGAGACCCAACAAGTCGGGTCAGTTCTGCCTAAAAGCCCGCACCCATACAACCATGGGATATTCCGTTCTTCACCTGATATTGTAGGGCGTAGGCGAATCCTGATGGTAAACCACCGGCCAAAAATTGCAGAAAAAAACAGCATCATTGCTAATGTCATAAGCAAGCGAAGCAAAGTGTGTACAAATCAGGTACTAATGCCTATTCTTTTGCGAATTTTTCCTCCATTATTTACCCTACTGGGAGGCCGGAAGATGGTCTCTGGAAATGGCCTTCCGAAGAAGTTGGAAACAAATTTTTCCCGAGAAATTCCTGTTGGAATGGAAATGTCTGGGACATAGGATCTCAATGTGTAGATGGTTTACACAGCAGCGTCAAAAGGCTCAGGAAGAGCCGTTTTATGCCATCCTGGGGGCAAAACAAAAACTTACAACGCTACGGTGCCAACTGATGGTGGCGCTCCATTTGATCTTAACGGATTTGAACCCCTCCCTTTCGAAAATCCTACATCCGCCCATGCGCTGCCTAGCCCATCACCATGTCCTCCTTACCTTTCTCTCCCTTTCCTGTGGTTTTCTCCCCAGGCTGTCTAACAAAAACAAACAAAAAAAAACCTGTCAAGGCGTCACGGCCCCATTGTAGGCCTACACCTATTTTCCCCTCGTCCAACACCCCTTTTATCCCGTTGGCATATAGATATTATTTCTCCTAACCTTACCACAGCATGCACCCCATCTGTCCGTGGTTTCTCCAGCCCAAGGTCCTCGATAACCTGTGGTCCGTTCCCACTGTAGTTCGGACCGGACTAAAACAATTACATTTGGTTTACTACCTCATTGAAAATCCTAAAATCTCTTCTTCCATCCTATACCCCTGACATCGCCTATACCAGGGATGTCTTATTAGTACATTTCTTTCCCCAATACACACACAGCGACTTGGCCAATTGGCCCTCCACAGAAAGATGAAAAAATTATTACAAACTACACATTAGAAACATATCATCAGTATATCCAGTGTGCATAGTCCCCTTACTCCAGGCCCACAGAACCATGCGTTGTGTAACGCCGACCGTACTTAGCCGGGCCCAAGTAATGGGGCCTCGATGCGACCACCGCATACACTGATTTTAAGATTTAGAAATGTTAGGAGAAATGGATACCTGGTGGATTACAAATATGTGTGATCTGGCTCCTCTAGAATGCACATTCCCTATGAGTATTCCTAACTGTTCATTTTCACGTTTTATATACATTCAAGTAACAGTCGACCTTATGGTCCTGTATCATTATAATAGGTAGGACTACATTCGGTCATTACACTCAGGCTTGCTTTCAAATCCCGAGGAAAGCTACGTCAGGAAGTTCGAGAAGTGTGATGTGATCGTCAACTGAATGATCGAAAAGTAGCCATAGTGTATGCTGATTCTGAGCTTGGACCGTCGTTTAAGGGCTGGAGGTTTACATGTACGTATCAGGGTGGGCCTATTTCCAAATCCGCCATCTTGAAGATGTATGGACCTGCACGAGCCATTTCCTCTAGGAAAACACTTGAACGGAGTCGCCACAGCCCAAACTCGATAGTGAGACTAGACTTTCTAAGTATACTAGCTTCGACGCTCGACACTGAAGGCACTGCGACACTACCGGAATGGAGGTACAGATCTAGCCTTGTCTGTGTGAGTACGTCCGGCTGAGTCCATGGAGAGGCCTGGCGCTAGCCACAGGCCCCTCGCAGTCTCGGCCTACGGACTGACAGAGCGATTCGGAGACAGATTTAGACGATTATACCTTTTCATTCTTTACTCGTTCGAGTGACTGTTACCTTACCTGGCTGCAATGAAAAAAAAAAATATGCCCTTTGATTGACAACCACAGCGAATATAATCGTCTTGTCCAATTTGTCTGGGAGGGGGGGGGGGGGGTATCTATTTTGCTCCGTGATTGGCTCCCTCCAATTGCAAGCAACTAATAAGAGGCCTGCTGGGGGCGACGTTGTTACGGTTGTGCAACACTGCAGGTTACTATGGCGCGAGAAAAGGAATTTATTATCAGGAAGAAATATATATTAGCGATTTGTTAAACTATATGCCAATCAAGAAATATTTTCTGATTGTGGAAATATTTCTTCACAATGGAAAATATTGTTCCCCCCAAAGAAATATTTCGGAAGCACAAAATATGTTTTGATAGAAAAATTGTTCGTAAAAGAAATAAGTTTCCCGATGAAAAATATAGGTAGATATATTCCATTTGCAACAAATAATTGTTTGCCCAACAAAATATACGGTAGCAACGGAAATTGTTTTGCTAAAAATATATGTTCTAGAAAAATATTATGTTGGCAAGAGTTATTTTTGTTTCAAGTGAATATATATGTGCAAGGAAAATAAATTATATTGTTCTACAAAATGTGTTTGTAACCAAAGTTTTTTTCCCCCATGCAAGATAGTGTCCATGACAAGAACTTCCCAGCAAAACGAATATTGTATGATATCAGAAAAAAATGTACAAAAAAAAAAAAAAAAAAAAAAATATTGACTACAATTATTTGTTGGCAACAGAAAATACATTTGCTGTCGAAAATATGTTTGCAACGAAAAAAATTTATACTTATCAACGTAGCCTCATGGACAGCCGTGTTCTAATCGTCAGAGGATTACCTGAGCCGTGAAATGCACGTGATTCTACTGTACTGTACTGAGGGTACCTGAGTGGCATTCCATCAACCTGCACCTCGGGCTTTTTCACTTTTCCAGGAAAGGATACTGTTTAGGAGGAATAGCAATACTCCAAGGGACCTTTTATTAGTGGGTTATATATGTGATGCATGCTTTGTAGAAATCGAGGGGGCAAGAATAGACGATTGAAATGTATCGCAAAGTGATTCCATTCCTTTAGTGTCGTCGTTAATTGTGGAAGTTGGAACACCGATGAACGGAGGCATGCTCGCGTAATTTTTTTCTCAGAATAATTGAGGGCCCGGGCTATAGAATGTTTGTATAGGCGTATCACTATACTGATATTTACGACGTTATTATTATTGCCACATCACCATGCGTGCAACGGCAAATAGAACTGCGGAAACGGTGCAAGAACTTTTAGCCATATTACTCAATCCTAACCTTGCTGTCGAGCACATGTGCAGATTCATGGACACAGTTTGCATTTAAACTTCCTGAGAAAAAAAAAACGCTGGCCCGCCAGCGCATCGCGGCGAGCTTTTCGGTGCATTTTGCTCCGCAGAAGATCCCAGAGCCCCGTCGTACACATCACTTCAAGTACAAGTTGAAGTTTCTGTGGTAGTTTCGTGTACGCGTGGTGCATGGCAGCAGTGTGTGATGCTATGCTAGTGGAAACGATGAATCACTGAAACGACTGAAATAAGACTACGTTGATAATGTATATTTTTTCGTTGATAATATAATTGAGGTAGAGCAACAAATTCCCGTTGCCAATTACATATATTTTGTTGCAAATATATCAGGGTTGCAAAGACTTCCTTAATAATATATATTTTTTTATACGTTTGATAATATAATTGTGAAGAGCGAATAAAATTCATCCAAAAAAATATTAGTGTTGCAAACAATTATTCCTGCCAATGAATATATCTTCATATATTTTATCACTGGGAAATTATTTCCTTTATGACTATTCCTCCTCTAACCATACCCTTGCTTTCCGAAATATTCGTCGAGGGAACAGTATTTTTTCCATTGTGATATCAATAATATTTAAACAATCAGAAAATATATCTTGATTTGGCAATGAATATTTC
Source organism: Sclerodactyla briareus (assembly GCA_026419785.1). Classification (NCBI taxonomy): domain Eukaryota; kingdom Metazoa; phylum Echinodermata; class Holothuroidea; order Dendrochirotida; family Sclerodactylidae; genus Sclerodactyla; species Sclerodactyla briareus. Next base: position 116,973 of record JAODTK010004121.1, on the reverse strand, counting down.
TTGAAATAGGCTATTAATTTCTTCTCGCTTATTTTAACGATAGATATATATATTTATTCCTGATAATATATTCCCTTTCTCGCGCCATAGGTTACCGCGGAGTATGGCGAGCCGTTCAAATTAGCCTCTGTCGAGGCCTTCCGTCGATATATTTTCTTTTCAATCTTCAGTGTGGGTTTTCTTGATTGCGTCCCTCTCTTAATACGAACGCCTGTGGGATTTGTCACGCCCGAAGGCGGACAGATCAGAGAGCTGCTCGAATAGAGGGCGTACTGTTATTTTTTTGATGGTGTGGGATTTGCCAGACGGACAGAACAGGGAGATCTCCATTGGCCGAGACGCCTTGACAAAGCTATTCAGAAATGTATGAGGAATCCAACGTGAGGGCCGGCTGGGCCAGGTATTCTGAGGATTTGTACAGGACCCAAACTTGGAATTTCAGATGAATGGTGTTGCAGCCAGTGGCATCATGCCCACTGGAGCCTCGGGGGCCCGGGGGAGGGACCGAGCTCCCAAATTTTGTCAGAGGTGTCATAAATTTTGTTTATAATTCAATTAAAAAGGTATTCTCGAAATCAAAACAACAAATTCCCATTTTGACAAATTTGTGCTACGCTGCTTGGCAAATCATGGTGCCACTTGTCCCCTTCACCTAAACTACATCGCTAAAGTGATATTCTTTTTAATGTTTGAAGTTTATTTTAATTCATGAATATAAAAAATGGCCATTATCGGCCCTCACCATTAGCGTCTATAAGAACACCCAATTGGGAAATTTTGCATAGCACAGCTAAAGTGAATTCCCATTTATTTGTGAAGATTATGTATTTATTTATTCATTTCACTATAATGGCATCTGCACTCACATTTGGGGCTTTTGTAAAGACCTTACTTTGATTTAAGAATTTGCTATACGCTGCGTGGAAACTAATTATGCCGCTTCGCACATAGGCCCAAATTCGCATGAACATAGGGAGGCTAAGTGAACTCATTGAATTCATTTTAATTTGTAAGTTAACCTTATTCATTCATTGAAATGGCCATCTGGAAATCACCATTTGGCATTTAATAATTATAATTTCAAAACATTTGCTACGCTGCGCGGCAACCAATGGTTGCCGCTCGCTTTGATAGCCTCGAAATCGCGAGAACATGGAGTGGCTAAGGTGAAATACACACTAATGCTCCAAAGTTAATTTTTGAATTATCACATGAAATAGCCATCTGGAGATCGCCATTCGGCATTTGAGAAGACCTAATTTCGATTTCGCTACGCTGCCCGGCAACTATGATGCCGCTTCGATTGGATAGTATAAAGCTGCTCGAACATACGGTGGCTAATATGAAATTTTAATTTGCATTGCGTTTAATATGCGTTCATTTTCAATTTACCCCTGGAAAATGGCCATGGGCTCCCCGTGCATCTGAGAAGACCATAATTTGAAGTTTGCGCTAAGGCAAGCCATTAATATGTACTGCCCCTCTGCTTTCACATGATATGTTTTCACATCTGTGGGCTAAAGTATTGTTGTTGTTGTTTTTTTCATGTCAAATTTAAGTTCATTCTAATTATTTTGAATGAAAAAATGACCATTCTGAGCTCCTCATTTGGCAACGGAGAACACGTTACTTTAAAAACGCGAGCGCGGCAATCAATGGTGTCGCGCAGCTTAGATGGGATAATATGGGCGGCCATCAGCGCCAAAAAAAAAAAAAAAAAAAAACCCGCGAACGAACAACAGACACAATTCGAGAAGAAACAGCAGCCAATTTTGCAAAACGAACGGACACCCCGCGAACTAGCAAAAGGGAACAATCCGCACAAGAAACACAGGCGATTTTACGAGAACAACAGCAAACCATGAACGAACAACGGACACGAATTCCGAAAAGATTCAACAGGACAATTCTGTGAGCGATTCAGAAGCAGGTGACGAACAAAAACAATTTAGTGAAGCGAACGTCTTGCAGAACGATTAAAGACGAACCCCCGGAACGCCAACAGAATCCGTGAATGAAAAATAAAAAGACAAACACCCGCGCAAAAACAACTGATATCCCCAAACGAATAAAAGACGAACCCCCGGCAATGACAGTACATCCGTGACGCGTACACAGGCCAAACCCCCGTGCAATGGGAACATCTCGTGCATACGACAACATACACAATTCCACGGCGAAACAACAGACAACAATTGCAGCACAATACCGATATATACCGACGGAGTGAACATACCCGGAAAAATTAACAAAACAGTTACCCCGCACTATGCGCCGTCGGGGCAAAAGAAAAAGGAAAAAAAAAAACAATTTACGAGACGAACGACGAACGTTTAGCGACGGACTCAACTGCACGAATTAACAGACATTGGTAGAACGGCCAGTCCAGCTAGCCAGGCGAGGCCAATCGGCGTACGTGCGTGTTTTCTGGCCCCGCCCATCTGTGTTTGCTTGTGAATAAGTAGTGGGCGGAACGTACGTATATGCGCACCGAACTGGCCACTAAGCTACTACCAGGTGGAATATAACGACCAAAGGTTGAATTATTAATAAATGATTAGAGTCGTGTTGGAACAAACTTGGTTGCTGAATGTATACGCCAGTGGCGTAGCCGGATTTGTTGTTACTCATGGGGAGGGGGGAGGGGGGCTGGGGGAAATGGACCATTTCCTAAAAGGAGCGGCATTTCACCATCTAAGCATATGAAGGGTTGGCGCTGGGTCATCATTTAGTGTTGCACGGAACCGGTGAGCGGATTAGTTAATTGTTATGGGAGGCAGCCCGGGACCTTCAGATTCGATTCCTCGAATTTGTGGGCAGGGTCTGTTGGGCAAAAACCACTTTAGTGTTTCGTGGCGTGGTGGCATCCATTGAATGCCATTACTGTGCATAAATACCAACTCCGTGCCTGTGTTTATTGACAGACTTCATGGAGTGATCGACGACAAGGAAAATAAGTTCCCCGCATGACTTATTATTCCTGGAATAAAAGGTACGGCAAAACTTGAGGTGGTGGATTAAGTAGGGGGATACGGGACTTAGGTGTCTGTCATTTCGGTAATGGTGGACTTTAGTAGGTCTTGTATTTGATGTAGTGTGCCATGAAGTGCGTTGACTGACTTAAGTCCTTCCATTTATATGATGATCTTGAGTTAGTCGGTACATGTGGGCAATCAGGGGGGCGGCGCCACAGGGGGAGGGGGAAAGGGGGCGGTCCCCCCCCCTATGGGTTTTTGGCCGAAAAAATGAACTCTTTCGAACGATGTTTAACGCACTTATTTTCGTAGGGGGTTGGGGTGAAGTGTCTATTTATGTTATACTACTACTATAAAGTTGTCGAACAAATCTTCGTAGATGGGGGGGGGGGGGGGGGGGGGGAGGAATGTTCACCCAAATCCCCAAATGAAAAATGTTGTGGTGATAGTTTTTAACACTTAGGTGAATCGAAAACCCACAAAAGGTGTGGTTGTGTGTCTACAGCAATTTTCATTTGATTCAGAAATACCACGCAGGAATCTACTTGTACCGAAATCAAGTTTGTCGGATTCGAACGAACCTTCAAAGATGGGGGGGGGGGCACGTTCCCTCAATCAAATCCTTGTGAAAAAAATGTGAAAAATGTCCTGGTGGTTTTTAACACTTAGGTAAATAAAAACTCAAAAATTTTCGCGCGCTTCGCGCGCGTGCTTGTGTTTTCTACACCAATTTTCATTTGATTCAGAAATACCACGCAGGGATTACTGTACAGAAATCAAGTTTGTCGGATTCGAACGAACCTTCAAAGATGGGGGGGGGGGGGCACGTTCCCTCAATCAAATCCTTGTGAAAAATAAACAAATGTTGTGGTGATAGTTTTTAAACATTTAGGTAAATGAAAAAACCCAAAAGTTTTTCGCGGCGTGGTTGTTTTTTCTACATCTATTTGCATTTTATGATTTTATGCCACGCAGGAATCTACTTGTACCGAACATCAAGTTTATCGGATTCGAACAAATCTTCAAGGAGGGGGGAACGTTTCCACCTTCCCCCCCCAATCAATCCTGTTAATAAATAAACAAATGTTGTGGTGATAGTTTTTAACACTCATGTAAGTAAAAAAAACCCAAAATTCCGCGCGCTTCGCTTGCGTGCCTGTGTTTTCTTCGTCAATTTTCTTTTGACACCCGACTGCATGACACGCATATATCTACTTGTACGTTGGGGCTGTCGAATTCAGAGGAAGGCGGTCATCAATATTCGGTGGGGGACGCATTCCGGCCACACCAGTCTGCATATTTACTCCAGCAGTTATTTAGTCCAACAATCGGCAGTACAAAGTTCAGTACAATTCTTACGCCTTTGCCGTTAGGAGCCACACTGTAACTGAAGGCCTTCGTTCACGATCGAGTTTTCTTTTGTTGTGTATGCTATCAGTTTCTTGACTGCTATGCGGTCGATTCTGGTCGTCGGGAACATCCCTTCCTCTCATTCATTAAAGTGAGGAAAACTTTAAATGAGAAAATACCCACTTTTATACAAAATGACAGAACAAACAAAAAAAACCACTTAAAGAATTTTCCAAGTGTGGATAAAACGGCCCAGAGAGGCGATCTCTGTCATTCTGGGTGCTTCAGACGGGCCACCACAATTTTCTGGTAAATGGTTACGCCCCGCGGGCCAACCTGTGGTTGGCGCTTTCGGCTTAGATAGTCATATCGACAGTTTCGCCCCCACCCATTATTGTTATAAACCCTTTGGCGCCCGCCCCTGTGGGCAATACACGTTTGGGTGGCTTGTGTTGCCGGACGTTAGTGACTTGAGTAAGTCCAACGTGTGACTTGTTAGGTCTGTCGTTTTTTCGTGTCGACAGACTGCGGGTCCGATGCATGAAGAATGCTGCGCGCCCAAATGTTGAGGGCCTCTTTGTTTAGGCTTGGAGTTGGTTTATGGCTTGGGCTACAACTGTAGGTTGGGCATCAATTAAACTCTGTGAATGGGTTGTGCAGCCTTTTGTTAGGCTGGATACTAGGTAACTAGACGGCAGTCGTTTCTGTTATGAAGAGCGTATCAGATGCCGTTTAATGGCGGGATGTCTCAGTGTTGAATAACTTTGACTGTTATTCTACATTGCAACGATTAATTAGTTAAGAAGAGAGTCGCCGTCACCCTCCGTGGTTCAGGGTAGGTGGGGGTCAGGTTGAGGGAAGGTCGAAAAATGGTGTTGCCACTCTTTTGTTGCATGATGAGCCAAGTGCACATTTTTGAGGCCAGGTCCATATCGGAACAGGAGGACCTGACTGCGCTTGGTTTATTCGGCGTCATGATAAACTTTACCTGCCCAGGGCGATCGCTTTATAATTTATAGAGGGCGGTCCGATAGGTTCTTGGGTACTCTTTCTGTTCTTTGCCTCAGATTGTAGGTTACGAGTTATGGATTGCATGGCTACATATAGCCGCGCTCTCCATGAGAGGTCGTTGATAATACCGTTTTTTATCCTACTTTTTCAAGCTCTGTTAAAATTTTACGCACCCTGTAGACATTAGTATATACGAGAGTCGTATTATCCTATTACAGTAGTAAGTAAAAGAAATAGACATAGACAGGTGCTTTGTTTTGAGGATGCAGTGTGCAACTCTTTTTGGAGTATTTGGTGGCCCTAATGAGAGCCGGGGTTGTAATAGCCAGCGAAGCAAAAGAATCACTGAGCAGTTGGGCTCTTGTTTCTCCCTGTTTCCCCCCCTGTTCTTCTTTTTCTCTTCTTGGGTAGGTCTCCCCCCCCCCCCCACACACCCCGTGGGGGATGTTTCCCATTTCGTCGGGGAGCTCAAGTCAGTTCGGTATACGTTCCAACATTTAACACCCGGCGAGAGCTGGTGCACTGACGCTATGTGAAAACCCATTTCCGACTTTATTCAGCGAAAAGGAGAAAGAACAACGCGAACGCCATGAGTGTATTGCCTGAGGGCGCGCGACGGTGGTTTTCATTATTACACTAACAAAGAACCAACTAGTTCATTCAGACCATTGTTACATCAACGCACATCCTATTTTCACATACAAACACATACAAATACAAGTCCGAAACAATAATATAATAACTCATATAAATAATAAGTTTGACTCTTAATACAAAAGTCCCTTAATGGGTTTTTTTTTCAGCCCCACCCCCCCTCCCCTTCTCCATAAATAACCCAAATTTGAATAGAGTTTTGTCGCTCAGTCAACTCACTTCTTTGACCAAAACTCAACTGAAATGTTCAAACACCTTAGCAGCCCGGGATTCTTTGACTTTTAAAATCATGTCCTTCAGTATTCATTGCCTTTTATCTTCGGCAGCCAGGATGCCACACCCCCCCCCCCCCCGCCAGCAGCAAAACCCTCCCCAGCCTCCCCCACACACCAACAAACTATCCCAATGCAGCAGGCAAAGATGTCCAGAAATATATCTTTAAGAAACCTCCGCATTTGTCTCCAGTCCCCAGGCAAGAAGAGAGGAAAGAAAAATGTTACAGTATTTCCTTATGTTCTAATCAATGCTCTATCAAATTGGTTGGGTAGAGAGGGTTTTGCTTGTGGGCAGCTATAACTCACAATTGTCCCAGGAGCTATGGTTTACTCGTTCCTCACGTGCTTTATTCTTACAGAAGCTATTATACTATTGAATTCAAAAAAAAAAAAAAAATCAAATCATGACATCAACACATCAGATCAGTAAAATTGGAATCTATTATGCAAAATTAGGCACTACCTGACCTCTACTGCACAGCTGTACTTCAAAAATGCTCAGGATTTTCAAGATGGATCACATCCTACCAAGTTTTGTGGAAATCCAACGAACTTTCAAAAAATTGCATAAATTATGCAAATTAAACACATTAAATGACCTCCAGTGACCCCGACTTCACTTTTCAATTTCTCAGGAACCATGGGTGAACCACAATCCCCAAGTTCGTGAGCTTCCGACAAATTCAAACAAATTCAAAAGCATAATTAATGCAAATTATACCCTAATTAGCATATTTTAGGGTTAAAATCTAATCAGTTCATCTACCTGTCATCCAGGTCCTCCATGCCCACTACTATCCTGTAGCACGTACGGTTCTTGCGTAATCCTGCTAACGAGCTTAAACAATAATTTACCTAAATAGCTAATTACCCAACTTAATTAATGACTTCGCTGCCAAAAATCTAATCAATCGTGCACACCAAACCCGGTGCTACACACAAAATTTCGTCAAAGTCGGCCTCACGGTTGTGAGGAATCCTGCTAATGAGAAAGTGTGACACACACACACACACGCACACACACACACACGTCTCTCCTGAAAGTCAAGTCAGGCGAGATAAAAAGTCGAAAGAATGGGGAGGGGGGGGGGGGTAGGTTGAAGCACGGAATTATTTGACCCACAGGTCATCATTTTCCTCCACATCACAACACAGGGCTCGTACGTTTCGAAAAGTGGTGGGGGACACATCGAATGCAAATGACTCATTCAAGCGGAGTTGCCACCATTCGGGTGGCGCGGAGCGAACAACGAAAATTTCAGATTTTATACCCTCCCGATCGCGAACGGCACTTGCCAGGCTCAATAAGCACCCATCTACAGTTGCGATTTTGAGTAACAAGACAGACAAACCAAGTTGTCATCGTGCCTACTAAGAGGATTTACCGAGCATCACACATGGTAACTTTTTTGTATTACCTTTTCTAACTCTGGCTTTTTTTCCGTGGGATCCAGGGTTCTACTGAACGGTCTCTGGTGGGATCGAAGTGAAAAAGCCAGAGGCCGTACGGGACCCTTTTCCAATTTTGGAGCCCGAAAATTTGTACCCGAAGTCAGTCACTGTGAACTAATGGCGGCGCGCGAAAAGCGCGCGAAAAAAATTGCATGTTTTCCGGGCATTTATTTCGAAAAAGTCGCAAAAATCAGGCATTTTTCACTTCACTTTTTCCTCCCCCTGATTTTTTTTTTCCACGAATTTTCACGCCCGAATTTTTTTCAAATCTAGCAAAATTTGGGGGGGGGTGGGGTCTGCCCCCAGACTCTGAAATTAATCGAGTGAACGGAATGATTTGAAGCATTACATCGAATATTTATCCTACAACGCCTGGAATAAAAACGCCATTGCGCCCGCGAAACACTTGAACAATCATGCACTTTTGGCTTGTTCGATTTAAAATCGGAACTCGGTATGAAACATGGGTAATCCTTCCACTTCGGACTTAGTCGGGTCCAAATCTTCATCTGGGGTCCGCTTCTGGAATTAGTGGACTTAAGATAATTTCCAACGTGCTTACTGTTTGGTTGACAAAAATTGAAACGTTCAGAGTGATACAGAATCGGGCTGTGCCTAATATTTTTTTATCACGGTCCGAAAAGTGGGGGGGGGGCGACTCTGATCTCCGTATCCATGCCACCCCCCCCTGTCCCCCACCTGTTTGACGCCCATGTCCACACAACATGCAGTACCTTCACGTGGTACATAATCTCACTCATCGTGAATTATACTGAAACGAAAATGTGTGGGATTGTGCACCATTGGTTGTAGAAAGTGACCTTACTGCATGTAGGCCTACGCACCACTTCCGTCAGAATGGGGCACCCTGCCCTTGAAGTATTTTTTTCTCTCAACATCGCAATATAGATTCTTTTTCTCATTAAACCCTGCAGTGATCAATTGAGGATTAACCTATGTTCCCTTGTGTTAGAATTATAGGCCTACCATAACACCAGGCTTTCCGCTATCGACGCGTCACATGGCGTAGTGCTGCCTGGAGTTAGTGGTTGGGACTTAGCGTAGAACTAGAAATATATAAACAGACCCAAAGCTGTGTCGCGATATTCCTTGCCATAGATGACAGGCTAGTGGCTTTCAATGCCAACCAGAAAATACCCTCTACTCGATATTGTTGGTTTTAATACTCAAAATTCCTTTCTTTAAAGTTGCCCACGATCGGAATCTCAAATATTAGCCATTCCCTTCATTCTCTGTCTCTGCCCCTTCCGTGGTATCGCATACCCCTGCCTGAAGTATATATCGTGCATTGGGGCACATTATGGCCGAATATGTTTATCCTACTTCAGCATCTCACATTTGCTGAGGTATAGGTGGCCACCCAAAATATTCAAACGAAAAGTCAAACGACATATAGGCTCCCATGCATAACGAAACTACATGCAGTTCGCCTAGACGAAGAAAACTTCCCATTACAACATCCCTCCAAAATGTTTTTTTGCCACAGAGTCGATACAAAACGTCAATTTACAAACGATTCCCTGTTTTATGCTGCCTTGACCTTTCACACATGTGCGTTCCTTGAGATAGCTTGTGATAGGAGTGTTGTATAACATTAGTCCAATTCACTTTACGGTTTGTCTAAACCAGACTAATCTGTCTCACAAAAAATTAGTACTCATCCACAGATTCGAACGTCAAATGAGGTCAAAGTAGGTCACCAGATGTAGATTCGCCCAGACGAACAAACTTTCCGTTCATACGTCATCCCTCTAAAATGTTTTCGTTGCCAAGATATATAGGGATTGTCCCATGGTGACCTCAATGACCTTGACCCAACACCAAAACAATGGATTTAACCTCCCATAACGTTGGCGAACCCCATACCACAGGATTTAACTATACAATGCTTGCGTTCATTCCTTTTGCCTTCCGGCCAGGAATAACAAACGAGAATAATAGCGGAATAACAGAAAAAAATCAGCAAAGTTGGGTATAAATAGAAATAAGCGGGCCTAAATTGGCTTTGAGAGCAATCTGAGTATTGTGTGGTACGGGGGGGGGGGCTGTTGAGGCCCGCCTTCCCACTGTGGAAGATAGGCGCAGCTCAAGTTGTCAAGTGCCCGCGAGTGAATGGTGGAGCTGTCGCGGTGGTCGCATTTTTTGTGTCTGAAACTTAGAGGACAACTGCAGGCTTGGATACAACAAAGGTCATATCGTGAAGAATGGAAAACTGTAGCCTATCTTAGGTCCAAACCCCGTTTCGATACGATGTTCCTATGTGGAGTTATTGGCCTTCAAAGTTTTGTGGCCCTTAGGCAGAGAAATTGGGGAGAATCCCCATTTGCGCAATAACGCATGACGTCAATCATGGACAACACAGGAAAACACGGAAATTATGTTTTGATTGTTTCATTTTGTTGAATTAAGTCAACATTTAGCAAAGTTCCTGTTGTCTTGTCTCTCTCACCACAGTAACCATCACCACCTACCAACCCACTACAGCAATGCTCTCCAATAGACTAAATGTTTTTTGAAGTGAATTAATGTTCGAATTTCAATAGGAAACAAGGAATGTTTGCAGGGTTGTGCAAGTATGACATCACTTATTATTGCATGATGGGATGCATTTCGATATTGCGCAATCCACATGCTGCACAATACACAAACCTCAAAGACTATAACTCCGATAACGGAAAGTCCTATGAACTTCCAGTTTGAACTGACGCTTCCAGTTTTTATCCAGCTATTAAATTAGCCCCTGTATAAATCATCCCGCAGGGTCCTTTAACTCTGATGAGCCATCCAGAGAATCCGGCCGTGGGGAAACCACTTCGTGACCTGGGTTTACACCCTCCAATACACCAATAGAACAAAAATTATTATTGTAGCTTCCAGACCCACAAATAAACTGATTATAGTCCAAATCGCATACTTACAACAAAAATGTTTAAATTTAGCATAAGTTATTAACAATATCAAAATTGATAAAATAATAAGTTAGGAAACTCATGAGTACTCTCATGAAACGTATTTCAATTCTTCATCGAATTGGCAACCAGCGTTTTTTCGTAAGAAAGCTTGATTTGGTATGATTGCCGTTGTACATATTGTACGAGAACCTCGGACTTTCGCAACCCGCGCTTTGCAAATCGATCCTAACGTCCATTGTGCGCCAGGTGGGCATTTCAAGGTGAAGTATTCGCAACGTTGATCATCACAAATGTTCGTGAGTCCTTTCGGGAGGTTTCGATGAAGATCCCTTCTTCAGGTAGGGTCTAGCCTATCATGACAATAGCATGCTCCGGATAACATAGTTCGGCCCTAATCGTTCACTTCCATTTCCTCTTTTTCTCGTCCTTGGTTAGTCTGAACAGTTATGGTTAGTACATTACTGTTAGTAACGTTCACTTTGTCGCATTGCAAAATGTCAAGTTCGGAACATCACGTTCACACCCCTCTTTGAAGTAAAATAAAGTAAAACTGTGTAAGGACCGATAAACAAAACAAACAAAATCATGTCCCTGATATTGAAACCCCGATTAGTACCCGAGCATACTGTTGTATTGTGATGAATTCAGTCATAGGCCTCATTTTAAGTTAAGTGGAAGTCTGGAACAAATGCCTCTAACACCTAGTGCAGTTGATGACTTGGATGAGTTCTCGACAGGAAATTTATAATGTATGCAGTTATCAACCACTTTACATCATCCAGGATTTGCCACCGTCTCATCTTATTCATGAAGAAAAAAACAGCCTCTTTTGACTAAGCTGGTAACATTCGTAATGCCCCAGCTCGCTTATCATGAGACCTAGACATGATTCTCACAGGGCCAGGGAAAATCCGCGCGACTCGCGGACAATAACATGTTATGCGCGGAAGTTCTGGGTCACAGCGCGGGAATTTCAGGAAAAATTGCGGATTGCGCGGAAATGTTATGTATATCATGGAAATCGAGTGGCAGTCTCCGTTCCTTCAATCTCAATCCCTTTGTTGCAATGTGATCGTTATTTGATATGAAGTTGGAACACTCACCAAAGCATTCATAGTTATCAGTATGTAATTGTGCTTGCCTATACGGAAATCAATTTGCAGTCACCGTTTCCTTTCAATCTCACTTCCCTTTGTAAAACTGTGATCGTTATTTCATGTAAGTTGGATACACTCACCAACGCCTTTGATAGTTATTCAGTATTCATTGTGCGAAACTCTGATCCCGGTCTTCAACAGAACGAAACGCCCCGGGTTACTTTCTGCGAATTGCCACAGCGGCAGACACACCGCACTGTGCCCTGTGCAGTGGGTGCATGACGTTGCTGTCAATGAACCAATAAAGATGGCGGTGGCGGCCTATGTCTTAACTGTGGCAAAGGTTAGCGCCACGTGGATGGGAATTAATTAAATCACGTCCACGAAGCGGACACTCCACACATGTTAAGTCGATGGGGTTAAGTGCCTTGCCCTGATTTTATGTTCCTATTCTGACCAATCGCGGCGAGAAGAGCGATGCTTAGCCGAATGATTGGCGTGTGAATAGTTGACGGCAAGTTCGATGTTTATTTTGTGATGTGATGTACACAATGTAGGCGTAACATCAACGTTAGATTCCATCTTCGCATTACACTTAACGTCCATGGGGTTTTCGCATTGGCACTGTGATTACGGCCGAAACACTCGAGAGGTAGCAGTCGCCGATTCACTTAAAAGGTTGCTGTGGCCTGTGACTCGCGTAGACTACGTTACTCAATGCCATGATGAATGGTTTAAATTCAACCAATTTCTCACTGGGTACAACGATGATAATTATAGTTTCGCAATGATTTAGCACATTCACAATCAAAATTCCTGGCGTGTCGTGCTCGTATTCATGCCAAATCGAGGCAATGTTTATGGGTAGGCATATGCCATGCGTAGTTTGAGTGTGTCTCATGTCATCTGTGCAGTGTATAGCGCGAGCACAGCATAAACATAGTTATGTACGGATGAATGAACGATCTGTTATTTATCAGGGAGGGCGGGTGGTCGGAGGGGGAGGGGGGGATGCCCAGCGCTTGTGGAAATGCAAGACATTTTTGCTTCAAACGGTGTGATATTTTTGAATGGTGTTCACGTCACATAGGTCCAATTTTGAGAGGAAAATGTTGGAATCTGCTGCCCACGTGTTGGGTAATCGGATCTCCTGATCGGAACTAGATGAGACATTTACCGATTCGATTACCGGATTCCGATTATACCATAATCGGGTCCGATCCGATACGATAATCGTTGAAACACTAGTTTCGATGTATTGAGCGGAGGAGTTGTATGACTTTGTAAGTGCAATTCAAGGTTAGTTGTTAGTGCTAGAATCGGTAAGTCCCACTTCGCGGAACAGGTAAACGTGGTGCGGAGTTGCGCGGAAAACGGGCAGCTATCTGCGATGCGCGGGAAAGACGCGAATGTGCAAATGACCGCGCGGAATTTACCATCCAAAACCGATTCTCCAGGGCCCTAATGATTCTGTGCCCTCAATGCAAAGTAAACCCAAAATTATGGCCTGCTTGCCTACAGATTCCACAACAAACTAGGCCCTAGCTATCAAACTGTATTATGACCCAAACTTATGGTAAGATCTCCACAATGTCCACAATGTTAATGCCTTTCTTTTTGGAGCATAACAAGAAACAACTCAACTTCAGAATGTGCATTTCACTTAAATGATGTATGTGATCAGCTTTTTTCAATTTCCCCAAAAAGAATGTGCAAATACAGTTGTAGTAAAAATGTGTAAATTTGTTTCTAATGCCTTTAATAATAGAATGATGCTTATTACTGGTCCTAAAGAAAATTTGGCATATCTACTCCCATTTATTAAAGGAAAAAATTACAGTCATTGTCAAGTTAATACTTACTTGGTGTATTGAATGTGGTAAAGAGAATGAAAACCATTCAATATCACTTTGTTCCAGGTTTATATATAGCAGGTTCGGTTGGGAAGGGGGATAATGGCTTCTTCAAATTTCATATAATTGTGCATTTGGCCAAACTGGCAACCTTTTTATGATGTTATATTTACCAGTTATAAGGGAAAAGACATATTTCTTACAGTTTCTTGAAAGTGTAGATATGAAGTCATAAATTGTGCCAATTTGCGAATTGCGACTTAGCAGTGATAAATTAATAATCTTTAAAAAATCACAACCGAACATGTTATGAACAAGAAACAAAGTTGATCGGATGATTCCAAGGCACAATCATCTGACAGGTAAATACTTTTAGCCGGACTTGTCTTTAACTAGCAAGCAACTTCAGTGTGTAACGTTACAATTCTTACACCCTGGTGTAATTCTTACACCAATGTGAAATGGTTTTAGTAACGTTATTACTACCAGAGATTGCACTGTGTGTAATTAACACATTATATATAATATATAAATAGATTTACCTATATAATATTTGAGACAAGTAGTATCGAAATTCCAAATAGATTGGTACAGAAGATCTACGCATAAAATAAAAATATAGCCATTCCCTCTTTTCTGTGGAAAATTAACTAAATTTGGTAGTAACGTGACATTGAGGCCTGAGAAGAATTTTAAAATTTGTGCGGAACGTTGCATAAAAAATTTACAGGTATCAATTTTCTTGTTTTCGATAATGCCGATGACTGGGTGACTCTTAAGGATTATTTGCCTAAATTAGCAACACTTCTCAATATAAATGACTACAGTGCTTACAATAAGTAACATTACAATGCTTACACCATGGTTAGTAACATAATGGGTAGTAACGTTCCAGTACTTTGACGTGTATAATTACCAAATAAATAAAATAGTGGCAACCAGTAGCCTTAAATTCCAACATAGATTGGTACAGAAGAGCTAAATTAAATTATGAAAAATTTTGCCATGATTTCCGTTCGCAGGAAATAAAACTAAATCGGTTAGTAACGTTACATGAGACTTACCGGAGTTTGGAATATGCAATCGTTAGCTAATCAACTTCGATCAATAATTTTATGTGCTAAAGCTATGAGAGTATTGAACCAGTAAGCAGATTGGATATTTCATGTGGATACAGGTATTGTTTTTCTTGGTGATAATGGGTTTGTACCTGACATCGATCTCAAACTGGAAAATTTGAAGAAAAATGCCCATGCTACCAATCTAGAATTGCCATATTTACCCACCAAAAATGAAAAATTACCCAAGGAAATCATATTGTTATGAAATCTTAACATGTTCTGGGCCTTGCACAAACCCAAAATTCATAAAAAAAACAACTTGAATTTTGTGGTCATGTCCCCTATTGTGGAATTGGCCTTTCAAGTCAAAAGATTGCCCCCCAAATATATTCGTATACATGTTGTATTCCTGTTTGTATCGATAGTTGAAAGGAATTAGAACAAGGGTTAGTATGGCAAAACGAACATGCATGCGCCCACAAGTCATGCTGTTATGCAGGCCAGAATTACATTGCACTACATTCTTCCCTACGTAAATATGTATGCCCAGCCGGCCCCGCACAAAACAGGTCGCTAGTGCAATTGCAGTAGGACCTGATGTAAACTGTGATATTTAGCTAAAAAACTGAAGCAGGGCACAGTCTAAAATCAGCCCTATAGTCACCAGATCGCCGCTAAAACTCCATGTATAATTATTTTGGCCACCATTCCCCAATTAATCACAGTTAATTCATTTCATAGAATTGTGGCCCCACCGTGAAACTACATTGCAGTATCGCAGATCGAAGTGGACGACGACTGCTATTAATTAGCCTCAATCACGAGTCGTTAGAAACCCCCATAGATGTTAATTGTGGGCGATAAAAAGGTTTGCTGCGGCGGCCTGTAACAAATCAAATAGGAGTGGCCCGATCTAGGTCGCTGGATATGTGCCTGACAGGCGCGACCTGTTGTCAGTTCTCTTCACCGTGCCCGGAATCGCCCACCGTGCACAGTAATGCTACCCTCCCCCCCCCTTTCCACGGATTTACATGTGGCAATGGAGGGGACTGACCATACGTCGTAAGGGATCATATTACAGTTGGCATATGTTTGAAACTATGCTTGCAACCACAGTCGGGCCGGTAAAAAAGCAAGCAGCAACACTATAGCTTTGCATTGACGTTGTATATTATCACGTACCACAAAGCTGCGATGTCCGTGGGCATGGCGGCAGGTATATTCGGCAAATAATGAAGTAACAGCTCGCCAACACACGGGGGGCAGGTTTGATAATTTCAACAGGTTGCGGATTGAGCTGCGATGTAGGCGGCAGCGGCTTGGATCGGCAAAATACAAAGCTTGATTTAGTACCGGTGTTTGGTAGCCCATACCGGTAATTGTTAGCCAGTACGGCTAATTAGTAACTGTGCAGTTGACCGCCGGTACTGCGGCAGTACCGGTTACTAACAACAATACCGGTATACCGCGCAACACGACCCCGAAGATTGAAACCACCCAAATTACATGTCCCCCCGTAGACGGGTTAGAAATTTTCTAGAACAAAGAGGAATCCCATTATTGGGTCACTGCTTACCGTGGATGGTTGTATTAATGCAAATTTAACACATTGCGCTGCCACAAGCCGATGGACATCGTAGACTTGGCCAAAGTACTTCTGGGGGGAATGTATCAATGGTCGTGGCTGAGGGGTTTCAATATTAATATTTGTTGCAAGTGGCTAATCAACCAATCCACCCTGTATTTTTACACTTGTGATATCATTTCGAGTTACAGCAATTCAGGAAAGATTAAAACTACGATGTCAATTCTTTCGTTGGAAATGTTTGCATATTGATAAATTTGGCCGTCATGGTGACCTGTTGTGAGGAATTTGGCCGTATACAATTGAGTTAATTAGCCGTACTCAAAGACTGGTTACAAGGGGTTCCGAACATTCAAAACGTATTAACATGCATTTGAAACAAACTTAAATTATGCAAATTACCAGTTGTATCAGGGAACATGAATCAGTTTGGACTTGGGAAGTCAATGCTGGCTTGCCGCAGCCACAAGAGCCAAAAAGGTGCATACATTCCGGTATTGTTTAATATTTAGAAGTTTTTTTTACTGTAGACACTTTTCTTTTCAGGTCCTTCCAGTGAAGACTAGTGCATTATTTTGGTCTCCATGCGTAACATTTTCTAATACTACCAAGCTTGACGACATTCAACGCACTTTAGACTGGCCTTTCATAGATTTGTACGGAATGCGGATTTTGCACCAATACTAACTGACATTCTGCTTGGGTCTTGATGCGTATTTCCTCATAAAAGTCCCATGTCTAATGTTCAAGACTACCGTAATCAGTTAGGTTTGACAGTTCTCAGGTGTTCACAATGACCATATCGCTCAGTTGAGGCATTAAATTAGGGGATAACTCGTCTGAAGTGGTCCTTCGCAACAATGACAAATATGTTCCAGTGGGCACATCCCTGTGACATGGTTGGAAGTGCAGTGGTGAGATAAATTAAAAAAAGGGATAAAGTCTGGAAATTATCTGACATCTATGAAGCAGCAGGTTTACTGAAACAATTACAAAAACTATAAAAATATTGTTCTTTCCCAAGTATATGCGTTAAAACAAAGAGACAGGTGTGAGCTGCCATTTTCACTCCAGGTGAAGGAGACTGATTGAAGTCTGATAATGATGTCACACAACCCCTACCAGCTGGCATTTACTTGTATATCTTTGTTTTTCCCACCTTCGTTCACAGGACTGTGCACAACAATGTACCCTTCTTAAGATTGAAAGCACGTGAGGTTGATGCAAAGAAAATTAAGACTAGATAGTTTGAAATATGCACATACTTAGGAAAGTATGTGATCACAAATGATAATAAAAGAACAAAAAGCCTCTCGAGTACAATTGGTTAGGTGATATCACACTTATCAAAATGGCAGCATCCTGTCGTCGGCATACTCAAAGGTAAGCAATATTTTGTGAATGAAACTTGGAGACGACGTCATGAAATGATTTGATGGTTCTCTCATTGGACATTAGTGTTTTTCTTTCCAAGACAGTATTCTACTTTAACTTTGTGTTTCTTCCTAAAGGGACTTCCCAGGACAACCACCGGAGGATGATGGGTGGCTTTTTCTCAACCCCTTCGGGCCAACCCAGCCCCTCATGGCAATCACAGGGGGGGGGGATTAGGGGACATGGATCCCCAGGGGGGCCAAATCGAACAAGGGGAGACAGCAGCGGCGACCCAGACATAGCGACCCATTTGTAATATAATTACTATTTCTTTTTTCTCTGAACAAGATTGATGCTATTGGTTTTAACCTGGCAGAAGTCATGATATTAGATGGTCATCAACTAGTCAACCAATAATTGCCGATGGGTACATGGAGACAATTAATATTGTTGAGCAGTTTTGTGAAAACTGATGTTGCCTGGGCCCAGATCCAGCAACCCCTTCGTATGGTCATATTTTGCTCTGTTTAATTTTATGTTAGAATATTTGTATTGATCTACTGGCTGCTCTTGGTCCACACCAAACCATGATGTCAGTTCAGTTGAGCGCTCATTGAAATGTATGTGTGTGTATGTGGCACTTTCTTGTAGGCAAGATTTCTCGAAAACGGTATCAAGACAGATTTTGATGAAATTCTGTATGTAGTATTGGGGTTGGGGTTGTAACACAATCTGCACTAGTTTTGGACAGGAAAGTCAAAGTCACTGATTAGAATGGTAGTTAGTATAGCCTATTCCATGTAATTATTTGAGTGTCAGCAAGATTACGGACAAACTGTGAATGCTATGGTGAGCTGATTAGATTTTTAGCATCAAACGTGCTCAACTAGGTCATTCATTGCAAAAAAAATTTATGCAAAGTTTGCCAAATGGTCAGATTTTACAAAAAGTGGTGATATGGCATGCCGTCATCCTGATTCTTTTTCACATAGATTTGGGATCACTGTAGGTCATTCAAAGCAATGTGTCTAATCAGCAAATTCATGCCAATTTCAAAGTTAGTTTGATTTTCATGAAACTTGGTGGTATGGCTCACCCATCAGTTCCCCAAATTTACCTAGATTTGGTTATTGGCGGAATTCAATTGTTTGTTCTTATCTGCTAATTTATGCGATTCGTCGAGTTTGTTGGATTTCCATGCAGCATATCAAGTGCAGTCCACTGTTGATCCTGAATTTAAAATTAGAGAATGGGGGACCCAAAGTATATGGCTAATTTGCTATTTTTGTAGTTTTAGTTCACATTTGCATCAAAAATTAATACTCCTTTGGGTAGACCCCATCGGTCAAACAATCAGTCCTAATGAATTGAAATTGGTCACCGATTATTGCCATTTATAGGTAGCACACCCTAAGGGCTGGACAAAACTATATCCATCTCCATATATGCTTCCAGATATGTGGAACTGGAATTTGCTACTTTCAACATCTGTTGGTTGGTAAAACTACTGAGTATTCTGCAGAAAAACAGTTACATACTAACTTCAATGGGGGACTAACAAGAGTTTCAGGTAGCATCATGCTCAGTGTGTTGTGGTTCTTGTAAACAAGTATCTTTGAAGTGCTTTTCAAAACGAATTGTGAGGTGTTGGTGAACATCCGTGTCATTTGTCGTCGGAAGATGTACCCAAATAATTATGTCTCTTCTTTAGGCTTTCACATTGTAATAAGCCTATCGTAGCATTATCTTTAATTTCTTTTTTACCACTTTCAGGCAATGTCTCATTGCAGGTTCGGCATGATGACAGCATGTTCAGGAACTGGAAGAGAACTTGTGAGTACTTCAGAATTCAAATAGCATCGGTGGAACAGGCTGCCCTTTTTTTTCTGTTCAACATTCTTGTCTTACCTCTAGAAGGAGCCAGCTAGAAAGAAACGTGCCACCGGGGAATGTTCAATGGGATATTTCGAAGAATGCTTCAAATACTATGCGTTTTGTTGCTGTTTAAAAAAATATTGACCTTCATGGCAGGTTGGTTACATAACAGCCATGTTCATGGCATGTTTAAATAATATATATTCCTCTGTCATGAAGAAAGTCCATTATGATTGATAACTAAAATCAAGGTGCATATTTTCTTCACAACAGTAGCATGATGAAATCTACAGGCTGCCAAAAATGACAGGGTTCAGCCATGTACTGTTACCCCTTTTCAGAATACGTTAGATATACTTGGGGGTTCAAAGTGGATTGGAAATTGAAGGGATTTGCTATGCTAATGATTTTGTGTTTCTATCTTTTCAACAGTGTCCTTCGTATGATGGTATTACTATATATTGCCATGATGAAATGGCTTGATGATGATGAACACTATGATATGCCCTGGAATGTGTTGCTAATACAAAAAAGTACCCATTACCATGGACAAGCCCATACATTTGGTGGTGTACCCGCCTGCACATGTCTAGTGTACAATAGATTGCTATTTTACAAGCTCAATCACTTGATCTTGTCCTGTCTGCGAAAATGGCCATAGTGATCACCTCTAGATTAAACGATTATGTCAGGTTGTAACCGTGCTTGCGTGTACCATGACGAAGATCGTTAAGGTAAATAAATCGCTGATAAATTTTGATTTTGGACTTCCAATTGTATGCACTTGCTTATGTTTTCAGGAGCGGATGGCCAATGACCCAAGCGCCCAAACTATTCCCATTCGTCGGTTCATGTCTTCTCAAATTATGCAGCGGAGATCCACATTATTATGACGGCGACCGTCCAGCACCCTAGAAGGTGCAGGAGGGGTGAGCTACACACACAAAATCAAGCATTGTAACTTAGTTAAGATAGGTGCAGTAAAGATTTCTGAATCGGGTTGTAAGCCTGACTGCTGAGCAATTGGTACCTTTATGGGGGGACTGACTAACATTAAATAAATGTTTGATAAACAATTCACTTCCTAAAGAATTTTTCCCAAGAACAGGGGGACTTAGCAGTGTGTTTGTATGCATTGAGGTGGACATATCTGAACAGTGACAGCCCTTGCTGAAAGGTCATGACATGGCATGTCAAGTGTGGTCAAGGGCTCCAATTTTCAACCAAGAACACCGGTTACTAATTTTCATTTCATTTGCATATTCGACTGTATGCAAATTATTGCTCGATCGGTAGATAGAGGTTTATTCAGTTCATTGTTAATGAAAGCTATGGAGTGACAAGAATTAAATAAGATAATCGTTATGTCCGCTAGCGGAGTAATGAATAAATGATTTAGATATATAATCTTGTGCACTTTGAAGCGAGAGTTGTACATACGGTAATTACTTGCATATGAATTGTTAAGAGCCTGGTCAAGATATTTAATGATCAGTAATGCTTGTACCTGACAACTATTTAGTGTACACAAACTGGTTGAATTTTGGGCAGGACTAAACATGGAATTCAACAGTGGAATCAAGGTCATTTAATATGCTGATTCCCATAGTCTATCCACAGTCTAATTCAAAAACCCCATATTGGAACCTGAACCTGCCCATCATCATTCACCCATGTAGAAGAGTATCCTATTGCCCAAACCAAATACAAATCAAAAACATTCTGTGCTCTCTGGTGACCTCAAACATTCTGTCCACCCTAGGTCAAGGAAGAACGCAAGGACGGTTGAAAGACTCTCGGACGGGAACACAGAAGATGTCTCTCTTTACATAAAATTGGTGGAGCAGCATCTACTAGGAGGCACAGTGCTGGGGTGAGGGGGGGGGGGGGGGGGGGGGGAGGGGGGGGGGAGAGGAGGAGGAGAGAGGGAAATTCTGTCATACAGTGAACATTATGCCCACCATGGAGCATAGTGGGTGGATGGGAGGGGGGGTTTTGAAACCAAAATGATAGACTGCCTACCATGGAGCACAGTTTGGTGGGGGAAAAGGGGGGGGGGGGGGAAGTTGAGAGTAGAGGCGAGAGAGGGGGTGTGGGTGTGTGGTGATATATCAACAGTGAATAGCATGTTTTCATGGGAGTTCAGTTGGATGTTAGCAGGAGGGCGAGGGGTCCGATAAACCTGGATTACCTATGGAGCACAGTTGGTGGGAAAGGGGGGTGTGGGTGAGGATTATATAACCAGTGAATCATTATTTTCCATGCACTCAGTTGAGTTGGGAGGGGCGGAGGGTTCTAGCAACCAGTGAATTAGCACTGCCTGCCATGGAGCACAGTTGGGGGTGGGAGAAGGCGGGGGGTTGATAGGAGGGGAAGAGGGGGTGGGGGTGAGTGATGCTATCAACCATTTAATCGCATTATTTTTCCCTGGCAGCTCAGTTAAGTTTAAGATGGGCGAGGGGTTCTATCAACCAGTAATACACGGCCTACCATGGAGCACAGTTGTGGTGTGAGAAGGCGGGGGGTTGATAGGAGGGGAGAGAGGGGGTGGGGGTGAGTGATTTATCAACCTGAATCACATTATTTTCCATGCGCTCAGTTGAGTTAGGAGGAGGTGCGAGGGGTTCTATCAACCAGTGAATAGCACTGCCTACCATGAGCACGGTTGGGTGGGGGAAGGCGGGGGGGGGGGGTTGATAGGATGAGAACGGGGGTGGGGGTTGAGTGATTATATCAACCCGTGAATGCGCATTATTTTCCATGCAGCTCAGGGTTCGTTAGGATTAGGGCGAAAAGGGGTTCTTATTAACCAGTGAATAGACTGGCCTCTACCATAGAGTCACAGTTTTGGTGGGAAGGCGGGGGGTTTGAATAGGATGGGAGAGAGGGGGTGGGGGTAAGTGATTATATCAACCATGAATCGCATTTTTTCATGCAGCTCAGTTTATTCGGAGAAGGGGCGAGGGGTTCTATCAACCAGTGAATAGCACTGCCTACCATGGAGCACGTTGGGTGGGGGAAGGCCGGGGGGTTGATAGGAGGGGAGAGAGGGTGGGGGTGAGTGATTATAAAATCACGCATAAATCACTTATTTTCCATGCACTTCAGTTAAGTTAGGAGGAGGGGCGAGGGGTTCTATCAACCAGTGAATAGCACTGCCTACCAATATTTTCCAACCCTGGCAAGTCTTGGTTGTATAATGTGGGTTGTTGGGATGAGATGATAGGGCAAAGAGATATGGACGTGAAAAAACAAACGCACTTATGCCCAATCCTCTCAACAACCATTACTATTCCAACTATATTTGCGATACTATAATTTCGACAATATCATTACATCGTGTGACAGGGTATGCTGTGTATATTATAAGTAAATTAAAGAATACCTTGATAATTCAGCATAAAATGAATAATATAATGATATAGACTACGGGCTCACAGTAAAGATGATGGACAACGAATGGATTATCTCTGAAGTCAGCAGGTTTGAATACTTGTGGCAAGAATGTCGAAAAACGGTCTGTTCTCATAAGTGGCAAGAGTTCGTTCTTGTGGCAGGGCACGCCTTAGGGATTTGGTTTTGTATAGCAGAAGTGCTAATCAAATTTTCGATTGTATAGCAATTAACATTTTTTGCATAGCACTTACAAAATGCTACCCATATTCGTTTGTTTTTCTATTGTTGAAGAATTTAATGTATTGCCTACGTACCATATGGTTTCAGTTTTCATGTTTCTTCTCTCATTCCTCAGACATATCACTCAGTAAACACCCCACCCTTTCCTTGCTAGATTGGAAAATAATTCCCCGTCAATTTCATATTGGGTTTTATTTATCAATTTGTGTGTTACCCACTTCTTTAAAAATGTGTTCATTAATTAATGCTACTTGCACTTGCTAATTTCAGGATGCGACTGAATGTCGATCACCTTACTGTTGTGCTTTAATTCCTTCTGGAGTAATATAAATAACTTTTAATTCTATCTCATGGAATTCTTAACTGTGCTTACTATTATTCATTACTGTCCGTCACTCGTGCTTTTTGTCACAGAGGACTAATCATAAAAGGGATATTCGCCTTACAGAAAAAAATTTTGTAGAGATTAAAAAAGACCTAAAGATGGAGCTTTTTCTACCATGCATGCGGCCCAAATGAATCATCCTTATTTTTTTTTTTCGCAAACACCTTTACCCTCATAGTAGGCCTACTATCATTGCTTTTTAAATGAGTTAAAAAAAAAAAAATGTTTCTAATGCCGCTCCTTTGTATGCTGAAACTACAGCTATTAATTGCAATTAACATTCCTCATAAATCATAGGCCTGACTCTGAATCAGAATGATCACAATCTATAGAAGTGCATTTTAGTTTTTTTCAAAGATGCATGGGACTAATCTGTATCTCATTTTTACCTAATATCACAATTAGAGAGCATTGTGATGTGTCATAACATCACGCAGTGACCCATACTTTTTCTGTATTGAAACTCACGAACCACCTCATATTGAAGTGTGTTTGTGCTGACTGACATAAAATGAGAAGTCCTAAGGTTTATTCTTAAATGTTGCAATGCCACATGTGCCGACAACTTGCCCAAGCCCACCCAAGGCCAAATCTTTATCGGCGTTTTGTTTCTGATCATTTTTAATGTTTTCATGGGGGTAAGGTTTATTTTGGCAGGAAAAATGCACAATATCACAACATCACACCATCTCACACAGGCACATAGGACTGTTAGGCCTAGCCTAGGTTGTTTAACCTTGTATATTGACTTTGTACAGGAAACAAGTTTAGCCTAAGAATAAATCCCGTTCTGAACACAATTCATAAAAAACTGTGTGTCAAACCTTGGTTAAAAGTATGATATACCCACTTACCTGTCCGTTTGATTATGGCCAGGGCTTTTAAAAACATTGCAAATGACTTTTTAACGTTATTTTTACTGTGATTTGGCCACCATAGCACATGGTCCATAGTTGAATTTGTACATGTACAACTGTTACCAAATGGTCAATTTTTTTTGCTATAAAATCTCGGAAAACTACAAGGGGGGCTACTAGATGCTGTGCAGTACATTGGACTCTTCATTAAAACTGTTTTAACGTATGTCCGATTGTGAAGCGATGTATGGCATTTTCAATTGTGCACACAACGCGATTTCTGAAATGGTACCATACACTAGGACATAGATATAATCGAATGATATTAATTTTCGTTGCTTGTCCTGAACAAAACATTGCCCGTTGGTCTACAAAACTTTTTTATTTTATACCATCCTTAAATTTTGCCCTGTGCAATGCTTTTCAGCTGATGTAATGTTGTGCAGATGTTATAAAAATCAGCCTGATCTTGTAACTTTCCTATCGCATTTTTTTCGATCCAAAAAACAAAGCGTGTCGCAGTCGGGCTCAATTGAGGTGCAAATTGCAATGCGATACCAGCTAATGCGGGCCCTGCTTTGTGGCTTATTTTATAATAGGCAGAGAGAAGGTGGTCCTATCGGTACTATATATTCCAGCTGCACACTCAGTATCCTTGGGTTTATATCAATCATCGGTAATAGCAGAACATCTCTCCAACGATCTATTCAAGCAGTCGATCTGACTTTTACCACAAGAGAATAACCAAACTGAACCGCAATAAACGACTAGCGTTTTGATTGATCAGTTGGTTTTGTGTGTTTGCCGCCCGCCACCATCTCCGCCACGGACAGAAACTGAGTACACGTGTATTTATCTAGTTTTGGATCGTAATTTTTTTTCCCTTTGTTCACCTCGGCCAGGGGACAGGAGCACCGGATTGAGAAATCCAAGGACGCCCGCACTGGTAATATCGAAGAGAACCAGTAGTTTGTCACCATGGATGAAGTAGTCGTGATTTGCTTGATTCAACTTAGGGATGCCATCCAGATTCGTTTTTGTATTTGCCCACGTTTCCAGCTCCTCGCGATGCTAACACAATAAGGCCGTCGACCTGCCATCCCATGACACGCGAAAGGTTTACAAGGCTAGCTTGGTCTGCAAAAATTTATATCGCAGCAAACCGGTCAATAATGACTGTCCACCACCCTGTGCACCGTACTGTAGGGTATCATAGAGGTCTCATAAAGAGGGCCGATAGGAGAGCCAGATGAAAACGCTCTCTTACAGGAGTGCAGAATTTGGATCGCATCCTTAGACCCGCCTCGCAAAATGAAACATCTGTTGTTTCAGCCTATGAAATTGTACTGCTACTGTCAAAATCTTCCATTATTCCAAAATGTGTTATTGATATACTGTACAATTGTGTGCACTGTGTTGTGGTGTACCAGTGCAAAGCACTGCTTGTCACAAGAAGGACAGTTGTGTGGAGGAGAGGAGAGGGGTGTACCGCATACATCCAGTGTTTTTGAAGCAGTGGATATAGTCGGTTTAAGAATCTTAAAAAAAAAAAAAAAGGGTGCTCCTAAATTTTTGTTGTAGCGTATACCCACTGAGAAAAAAAGTAAGGTGGTAAACATTTCCTAAAGATTCTTTACTGGAACACTAAGGTCAATACCTTCTTTGTAGTGTCACATATTTTCCGCATCTTGATTCCAACCCATGATGCAACAGGATTATCTCCACATTGCACATCGTTACATGACCGCCAAGTCACATAACCAAGAAATAAGTTAGGAGTTTATAGAACTAGACTAGTACTAGCCAATACACAGTATGCACATGATGAAGCAGTTTCCATTTACCCAGGGTCCCGGATGTGTAGATATTCCCAGGACCACAGCATTCCTACCTGTGCCTCCCAGGACGTACACTGAGTCCCAAGAAATCTACAGTCACGTGTGGCATGTGTGTGATGCCTACCTTGTAATCAAGCCTTGTAATCAAGTCAGGCATGTCGGTCCATCATAGGTTGAAACTTGTAGGTATGTTCCCCATGATGGTACATGAGCCCTAAGTGATTTGTGGCACTAGGGGGTCCGTTAAGGTACCGTCCAAAGGGATGGGATTTTACTTGGGTGGAGAATTGCAGCTGAAAGAATTTGTCCAAGAGTGTTCCGCAGGTCTGGCTCACTTTGCAGGCTCTCATTGAGTACAGGTTCATTACCTCTGCTTGGCAAGGACTGAAAGTAGCTGAAAGTCTCCCATGTTCAGTCTGGATCTGTGTGCAAGGGTGGCGCCAGCGGGATGGTGGGGTGGTGCATGTCCCCATGTCGGGGAATCCAGCCCCCTTCCCCATCCGGGAATCTTTCCCATTCGTTGGGGAGCCTGTGTGGGTTCGCTGAAAAGTTTACACTCCGACAGTGGGCCTATTGCCCCGACAGTATAATACTTCACCTCTTATAGCGGGAAAAATTGCCTATTATTAGAGCTGAAATTTTGGCGCCCTTCGCGCGCCTCGTATCATTATTTAACTTCCTGAGTTCGCGCTTAAATTAAGACTCAGAGTATCCCGTCCTCCTATCTTCCTACAGACTACCCAAGTCTCAAGAATATATTCGACGTTCCTGGATCGATAATGTTACACTTCTGTGGGGGGAGGGAATGTTGTCCTACGTCTTACCAATGTTTGCCATGCGTTAATTGGCGTGTCTTACGATGCGAATACTCCCAGTGCCCCAGCATTTAGGGCAGTTATCGCAAATAAATGACCGTATTCTACTGAGAGCGCCGCCTGATTGAGTGGTTATGACACTGTAAATAAACAATGTCTCCACACTGTTTTTGTCTCCCCGGAATGAAAATTCAGGAGAGACTTAGTGGTCATATGGCGTGTGTGGGTGTGTACGTCACACTTTTTTTTTTTCTGCGTTAACAGGATTTCTCACAAACCGTGAGGTTCCTGATTATGACGAAATTTTGGTGTAGCACCGGCAGCGTTGTTCTACCAGATATGATTAGATGTTGGGCAGCAAGTCATTAAGTAAGTTGGGTAATTAGCTATTTCATGTAATTTATGTAAAGCTCGTAGCGGATTACACGAGAAACCGTATGTGCTACAGTGATGGAGTTTGGCATGTAGGACCTGGATGACAATTTAGAGGGACCTGTAGAGTTTAGCTGAAAATATGCCTAATAAAGTGGTCTAATTTGCATAATTTAGGCGAATTTTCGAGTTTGTTGGATTTTCACGAAACGGGGTGGATTTGGTCTACCCATGGATCCAAGAAATTTAACAGTGAAGTACGGGGTCACTGGAGGTCATCGGGTGTCTGATTTGCATATTTTATGCAATTTTTGAAAGTTCGCTGGAATCCACAACATGTGAAGGAGATGTGATCCACCTTTGATCTGATCATTTTGAAGGTACAGCTGGTGTCAGTTAGAGGTCATTGTATGACCTAATTTGCATAATTTCTTCCACTTTCCAACTTTGGTCAAGAATTCGCCAAATCATCAGGGTAGGTATGGTCCGTTAAATTTTTCTGGATGGAGTGTTGAGGGTTCATGAATTATCGAAATTCCATCCATATAATAGCGGTTTAGAATAAGCACTGAGAAACGATTAAACCATAGCTGCTGTGACAATTACTGCTGTTATAAGCTCATTGTATGTTGGGCCGGATTTGCATAAATCATCCCAATTTCCAACTTGGTAAGAATTCCGCAAAACTAAGTAGGTATGGTCTGTTAAGCATGTTCTGCATCTGATGTGTTTGATGTTCATGAATTCGATTGAATTCCATAGTAAAGCTTTGTTTAGAATAAACACGGAGAGGCAATTAAGGGACTTTTGTATTAAGAGTAAAATTTATTGGTCAGTCATTTTAGGATTTTTTATGTGTATATGTAAAATATGTGATGTTCGTTGACCTGAAATGGTCCGGCATGAACTAGGTGGTGTTTGGTAGTGAATAATAAAAACCACTAGCCGCAACGAGGCGAGGACACTTTTTGGCGATCGCCTTGTTTTATTTTGTGGAAAATTAAAAAATGAAAACATAAAAAAGCAGGTTTTACACGGGTGTAGGGTGAGGCGCACGAGGGAACTTGAACCCCCCGTCGGGAACTTGGACCCCCCGTTGGGGAAGCCTGGTGCCACCACGCTGTGTGGATGCAGCTTTATGGGATGGGTGTTCTAATGAGTACCTGATGTTTTGAGGTAAGGTCAAAGGTTGTCAGAATGCTTGGTGAGATCGAGTTGAAGCTAGCAAGAAGTACCTCATCATTTATGGTGAAGGCGGGGATCTATTTCAGTGAAAACGAAGAACTGTAATGAATTGGTTTTGGCAATTTTAGCTTGTGAGCACTAAGCTCACACTTGGTATGTGTATGTTCTCTAGGATGGAAACACAAACCATTTTGCTTTATGGTCATGACAGAGGGAATGAATCGCGAGATATCTTTTAGTCGTTGATGTTATAGAGATGGTGATGAGCAGAAGGCACACTGATGTAATATGGTTTCCATAGAGGGCATGTTTGTCCATAACGACACTGATGTTCTCTGCCACATCATTAGGTTCCACCTGATGGTCACAACCATAATGCTTGGGCACTCAATCTTCCTGGACAGCTGCTCTAATGATATTAAGACCCTCGGTCTTTGAGTCATATTTCTGACATTTCTGTGACACCCACTCCCATCTGATGCTATGCACTTCTCTAGACAAGGTTATAAAGATTGAAGTCGTCTGCGTAGAAGTGGAGTCCATGTCTAGCAAGTGTGAAGTGTGAAAATGTTATATTTTGCCCAATCGTCAGCCGTGAACCAATAACTAACTGGTTCTAACAGTGGACGGTTAATTTGTTATGGTTTACATAGTGTTCACAGTTTAGTTATCTAGTTGGAATCCATTGTGTAGATTTCTGATCAAGAGTACAGGAATCATGTGGGATTTAGTGCGGATTTCTAGTTTCTATGGTTTACACAGGTTTACAGGGGGTCCTCCCCTCCCCCCCCCCTTCTCACAAGGGAGATTTTGTAAAATTTGTAGATTGTGCCTGGTTTACAATGCCTATTGGCTAAAATTCAGTTCAAGGGCCTAATTCTCTCATTATATGCAATGAAAGTATAGTACGTACCAGCGGTTGAGACAACTTTTAACAATTTTAGGGACAACTATCACTGGAGTGTCCAACAGGCTATACTATTGCAGATGTTTTCTGTCAGTTTTATTGTTTCTGTGGGGAATAGTGAGAGCCCCCCACACCCCTCCCCTTCCCCGAAATTATGCATGCCTATGAATAAAATAAATAAAATTATATTGGCAGTCCTGGTGGTCTGTATATACAGTATGTTATTTGATATGCATTTACTAAACAATGAGTGCTGATTACAAGGAAACATTGGCTTAAGAGTTTGGATCCATGATTCTAGTTTTGTTTTTTTTCCCTACTGTAAGCTATAATGTATATAAACCCTCCACACCGTTTGACCCCACAGGTAGTGTCATTTCACCATGTTCAGTTAGAGTTCCTTTTGTCCAATGTTAACAATATCAGAACAGTAAAAACACACTCACCTGGTGGCTTTGGAGTCTAGCATAGTACTGTTGAACCGATTGGATTTCAGTCATTTCTTGAATAGGCAACACATGTTGCAGGTTTGAAGTCCAAACTAACACCATGTGTTTGTTTTTTCAGCTGATGCTCCAACGTTTGACCGTGAATTCCAGCAGCGGAGGACGTCACGGTCATCCCAGAGGAAAACCGACACAGGCAGACCCACTGGCCATTACTGGTGACCATCGTAAGTTTGTATTCAGATTGATAGTTTCTATGGCACAGAATGCTTTCTTATTTCAAGTTTGGCAGACTGTTGTTTCACTATCTATCTACTATCGATCTATCTACTCTATCTCTCCAGTGTGTCAACAATTGCCTTTCTGCCCCAAAACAGTCCATTCTTTGATTGATGTCCTGAACTTGTTAAGGTCAAAGGTCATAAAAAGGGCAATATAGGCCATTATTTTAAAAAAAGAACTCTTTTTACAATTATATACATTAGATTTCCCTGAAACTGTGTCATAATGTCCTTGGGTGGTGGTGGTGCTCCTTTCATTCAGCTTAAATTTTGGATGAGACATCTGAAGACAAGATCATTACAGACCCCCACACAGTCCATTCTTTTTGATGGAATGTTTTCCAAACTTGGACCCAGTGTTCTTTTTTGACCTTTGTGCAATCTCAACCACTTTTGTCATCAAGGTCAAATGTCATTGAGGGCACAATAGGCCACTGTGTGAAATTGCTTTTTTCTCCTCAATTGATCATTCTTTGATGGATGTTGACCAACTGAGTAACATGTTTTTATCCACTGCTAAACATTGACCATATGAAGTTCAGGGCACACAATAGCCATTGGTTTGAAACGCTTTTTAGCCTGATTATTTTGAACATTTACACAATTGTACATTTTGTCCTCAAGTTACATTGTGCGGTTTGAGCTATAGCAACCATTGGTACTCAAGTCTAATCATTTGTAATCGAAAGCAAAAATATGTGGATTTGTATGAAACGAGTTCCATTACACAATCCTATTTATTTCCTGCAAAATTGGTTCTTCCTTCATTCTTCTTTACAGCTCTTGAAACTTGATTCACATTCACATGTGATATTTGTGGAACATGATTCATTTACATATTGTGGCGATGGAGAATAACAACATATGTTCTGTTGCACTGAAAACATGCAAAGATTCTCATAGTTTGTAGGGCAGCCCTTCCATCCCCATAACCGAGGGCGGCAACATTTGGTAGAGTGTCGGCCTTCCATCCCAGGAGACCTGGGGGTTTTCGAGTTCTGGTCGGGTCATACCAAGACTTTAAAAAAATGGTACCTGTTTGCCTTCTCGCTGGACGCTCAGCACAAGGGATTGGAACAGGAACAGACGAGGGGTAGGCAGTTTGCAATTTGCCGTCTGCTTGTGATTATACCCTACCTCACCCCCACATTGAGGTACCGCCAAGAGGCATTGCCTTATTCCCTCGTCTACCACCGTGTTCGGTATAGGTGCATATCCAGATTCGCATCCTTGCTGGCCTTGGAGTAGGTTCGATCCTCCTTTGGCAATACACAAAAAAAAAAACCATGAAAAACTCGTTCGAACGATGGGAGGAAAAGTAAGGTTTGATTGTGATGGCCTAATTAGATTTTAGTTTTCTCCTTCATGATCCATGCATGTTAGTACAAGCATTTACAAGCATGCAATTTTTTGTTGGGGTCATAACACAACATATCATGGCCCCGTACCGCATTACAGACCGCCAGACGTAGGCGCTATATGAAATTGAATTTTTCTTCATTGAAAAAATTCGTCTGTTTTCATGAGCTTTACCAGATATTGTCGAAAGTGAGGAAATGTAAGAATTCCCTCAACAGTTGTTACCATACTATTTCTGTGAAATTGTAGGCTTTGTTCATAGATTGATACACATGACCTCAAGCAGGTGGCAATTGTAATTGTGTACAAAGGGTGGCCAATCGCACACTAAATAAAGAGTATATTTCGCTGCTCTGTAAACACACAAAAATACAGACCGTTTGACACCGAAAGAGTGATTTTGGACCAGAATATTTCCACGTATCAAAGACAGAGGAAGGGAGGTATACAAGATGTGCTTGAAATTGAACCCATGATATACAGCTGTAGTTGTAGCAGTTAACAAGTTAATAATAACAACTCCCCAATGTTTTCTAAACCCATGTCCTATGTGATACCGGTACAGATTACCCATGCCAGGCTTGGTACTACCGGTTCCCAGGTTTATACCAGTACCTACCAACCCTACAAAGATAAGCCAATTTTCAATAACAGTGATAATATAGAGCAAGTGAGTGAATTTCAAATGGGTTGGTCCCATTGGTCATTACCCAGTTACCCAGTTCCTGGTTAGGTTGCAAAATTTGTCCCCAAATCAAAGCGATTGATTTGATTCCTATGGGTGTGCAGGACGCCCATTGAGGCTCATCTTGGAACCCTGGCCATATTGATCAGTGAGCACCGGCGATAACTCGCCTTCTCTTCTCGACTAGTGCTCAGATTTGCGAGGCGGAGTGTAACCAATCCCAATCTGCTCCCGGACCCGCCATTTTACGTCCCTCCGAAAGGACCACAGTGAACTCCCCATACCCCGACCACTCTGTGTGTGTTTGACTGACCGTTTCCTGTTGTACTGTAGCCTTTCTGTATCAACCAGCTTGTCTCTCACTACTCTTCATAGTTCCGTCCTTCTTTGGCAAGCCTTGTCAAGCATAGGTTCACACCTCTGCACCTCTTGCACCCGAAAGAAAAAGCTGGCAGGAGTCAAGCACATAGGTGATGATCTTCAGGGGGGGGGGGGGAAGTCCTCTCCTCCCCCTTTTTTTTCACCTTGTTTGGTCACATGTTCTTAATTAGGATAATATTTTTTCACTCATCACATTTTGTGTGTCATTAACCGAGGCCGAGAGTTGACACCTCATTTGTTTTTTTGTTCTTTTCCTTCAGTTATCGGGAGAGAGAGGAGGACATTCGGCCCTCGTCACACAGCCTGAGACGGAGGCATGAATTCCATGACATTTGAAGGAGTGGTATCAGCTGGATACAGAAAATAGCACTCAGATACATTGATTTGGCACCTGAGTTTATAGGAGTTCTCTAGGGGGAAAAAGCTCCAATGCACCATGGTAGAGGAAGGCATTTTTGTGTCATTTTGGTGAAAATTCAAGACTTGCATGTAGAGGAACTTTGCTTATTTTGTGAGATTCTAGTAATCATCGGAGTAATCAACACGCTATTAACTATGTAAAAGTTAGAGTACATGCTTATGGATATGGAGTTAAATAATTTGCTTTCATTGTGAAACGTGTTTGCTCTCCAAACCTCGTATTTTGTTTCACATCCTGAGCTCATGTAAGAGTCATCGGTATGGAGCGTTTTGTAATTGTTGACGTTGTCTGTCAGAACAATTGCCTGCCCCCTCCCATTCAGTAGCCTTCAATGGATATTGAATTTGTGGTCACTATTATAACAGAGTGGAGGTCCATTTGATATGGTTTATGATATGAGGACAGAGGTCTCTGTGTGGGATGAAGAGCTCTGACCTATGAGTATTCCTTCGGAACATTTATTAGTTGTAATATATTATATATCACCATAAACTAGTGACCATGATGACTATATAGCACCCTATTCAGTCACTGACTTTTAGCCCTCTACATTACATTACCCTGAACCTGACATGCCTCACCAGCAGTCCTAAAAAGTGGCAGCAGTTAACCATGCAGACCTGCTTGCTTAGTATTCACAGGCACCCCCATTTCCACCTAGGTGAAAGTCTTTCCCAAGGAGACATAGTGGTGGGTCTCAAGAGCACATTCTTTGGATCCTAAGCTCTAACCATAGGCCCAATGGCGAGCCGTTTTAAACATTCATTTCCCGATTTTACTTAGTAAAATAATTTTCACTTAAGTGGAATCCATTTTGACTTAAGTTGAATTGAATTTGATGCAAGTCAAATTGAATTTAACTTGTTGAATTCAGTTCCACTTAATGGACCTTTATTGCTTAGGTCATTCAATCGACTAAAGTTGAATTGAACTCAACTTCAGTCAAGTTGAATTGACCTTATTCAAATTAAATTTACTTAAGTTGAATCCAATTCAACTTAAGTCCAATTCACTTCACTCAAGTTGAATTCAATTCCACTTAAGTAAAATAGATCGCCAATTCCACTTGAGTTGTATGTGATCGGTTTTCCCTACAATGTTTGATTGCCAATTGCTGATTCCTCATTTGGTTAAATAATATAGAGACAATAAAAAGTATTAGATCAACACGTGCTGTTGAAATTAATTCAATTTAAGTCAAATTGAATTTCACTTGAGTTGAATTGGGAGGTGAATGTTTAAACGACTTGCTGTAAGGCCAGGCTATCACATCCCTATAAGTCTCTTACAGTATCTGTGATCCAGATATTGTGTGATAACATGATTCATGAGGTCTAGTTGGATGGTCATCACAAAGAGTGAGTGTTTGTGGTAACAGGGGTTGCTAGAGTTTCCAGGAAGTGAACTTTCTTCAATACAGACCTGAAGATGGCATCTATACATTGTGTGTGATGCTCTGTGTGAAGGTAGTATGTATGGATAATAATCCAGTGTCCCACATCTGGGAGAAAAGGCTGTGGATACTGCAAGTAAAGGTAAATGAATCAACTTTGAACACTCTGTAATTGTAACTTTACCAAAAGCTCTTCGTAACACAAAATTAGAAATTAAAGTGACGGAAAACACCACAGATTTAAAGTCAACATATATTTGCACAGTTAAACGCTATATACACAATATACAGATACGACATTTTTTGAAAGACATCTTTCATCATCAGGTACTATAAGTAAAATGAATAACAACAAATAACTGCTGAGCGTAGGCGAGTGTTACCGACACAACAACAACCATAATTATGGTGGGATTAGTTGAACAATGTGAGCGCATCATCAAGCAAAGGTAACTGCTAGGACAGTACTAGTGCTTATTTTTACCTTCAATAGTGAGACTTCTGTAATATTTCAGAGAATGCCATCAGTTCAATTTGCCTAGTTTATGCTAAATTTTAAAGTATGTTGAATTTTCATGAAACTTGGTGGATTTGTTTTACTTTCAGTAACGAGTGATTCAATCATAGATTCACGAGCAACGGGGTCGTTCTAAATGTTTAATATTGAAAGTTTTGTCAGATTGCCACAAAACTTAGTTGCTGGATGTGAGTACATTCTTCACATAATCTCACCATAATTATGGTCGTCGTTGTGTCGGTAACACTAGCCTACAGTCAGCAGTTATTTTGTTGTTATTCATTTTACCTATAGTACCTGACGAGGAAAGATGTCTTTCGAAACCTGTCATATTTGTATATTGTGTATATGCATTTAACTGAATATATGTTGACTTTGAAATCCGTGGTGTTTTCTGTCATTTCTACTGTAACTTTATAGTGTTTGAATGTTACATATCCATCTCACATGTTACAAACATTGAGGAATTAGAGGGAACTGGTCATAGTTGAGTCATTTTGCCCACTTCATAGAGAGCTCTTGAAAAGAGTGCATTAGCCAGTGTGTTGGTTGACTGCCCCTGTGAGTGAAGGGGGGGGGGTTGTAGATATGCTCCCTGTGCTCCCATAAAAGCTGACTAGAGGAGAGGACTTGAAACTTGACCTGTCTGTTGATGATTAATATAACAGGGACATGTTGATATGATGTGAACTTGACCTGCCTGGTGATATTATCTACCCTGGACAAGGTGAACATTGTAGGGTCATTGTGGAACAAGCAAGATGACCCACACCTTGGTCTTTGCAACTATGTTGTCAGTCACTAGTGTAAGTCAGTTGCCTATATTTTGTGCAGCAGGTCTGTGTCATTGGACCCATCTGCTCATGTTGTGTGGTATGGGGTGGGTCTTGCATTGAGCATAGTTTCTGGGAATAGTTTAAACAAGCAGTCAGTTGAGGTTGGAGGTGATCCTTGGGTGACTAGATGCTAGGATCAAGCTTTCCAAGCTATGGTTGTATCACTAGGCAGTGCTACATAAAAGAATTTGTGTTTGACGTTTGGGGGTCATTTTCTTGAGCTTCACTATAAATGCCTCTTGTTGAACTGTCCCTGTTATTGAACCAAAAGATGGGCCATTTAATTTAATTTTTCATTCATCACAACATTTTCAGTAATTTTCATGTTGTGTTTATTCTTTTCTAGTATAGTCAGATAGATTACTGCAAGAGTAACCCGTTTTCAGAGTTTTATTTGGAAACCTTGATTGTTGCTTTGAATAGGTGTGACATGATTTCTTTAAAATGAAATTGTCCTCAGATTGGTGTTATGATTTAGTAGGACATCTCAAAACATGTCAGAATTTGAAGGAGCTGACCATGACAGGCATACTAGCTCTGCATTCTAGTTGTGTTAATGAGGGTTTACAATCTCAAACAAATTTCTTCAGAGTTTTGAAATCTATTGCCTGCTGAAGAGAATTGAGTTGATGGTTCTGTTAGAATAGTGACAATGCGGTGTTACAATGGACGTTATTCATGCTTTATTTTAGCATAGCCAGGCTCTAGCCGAGTTATGACCTGATGCCTGATCTATTAAACCATGGCACAGCTATTCCATGTATGTAGATTGCTATCCCAGTCACTTTTTCTACATTGTACCCCCTTCCAGCTTTTCCGATATGGCTCTTGCGTGTTATTTTATGTAAGATCAGAGGTGTTCGACTTTGAATAGATAACTGGAATTGTACATCTGTATTGATGTTTTCGTTTATATCTACAGCCAGGAGTCAACCTGAACCTGCACCTCCTAAAGTCAGTTCTGCAGCATTGTTCCCTGACGCTAGCTTCTATAAAAAAAGGAATCATGCACTGCTGCCAGTATTTCAATAAAGTGATAACAAACTCCTAGAATTTGTTACTCTGTTGTTGTCCAAAACCTCCCAAATTCGGCTTCAACATGAAAATAAAATGTGGTCTGTTTTAGTTTCTTCATTTACAGAAGGCTAAACCAGTTATACAACCGACATTCTAGGAAAATTCACAGGCTACTCCACTCATGTTTATATTCTTTTTGTGTTGAAATTTCAAGGAACTTAGTAGATTTGGTTTACTTTCAGTAACGAGTGATTCAATCAAACAGGAGGTTGTTCTAAGTTTTAATTTTGAAAGTTTGTCAGATTGCCACAAAACTTAGTTACTGGATTCTCCTTCTGGTCCTGAGTAATATTAAAATGTGAGTTGGGGACTTTGGAATTCATTCAATGTTTTCAATTTGCATCTACATATTTGTGCCAAATTTTCGAGCTTGTTCCTGGATTTACATTAAACTTGGTGGTGTGGTCCACTGTTGGCCCCAATTCATCTCACATAGTATCCCTGCCTCCTTTTTCAGAGATTGTTTTACAGTGACACCCTGCATGCCTCCCACGATATAATTCTCCAGGGCGATATCGGCTGGCCTATGGTCCTATATTATCAGCACAGAGTCGGTACCAATAGCTATGGCTCTTGCCCACCCGGGAATTAGACAATTATGCTGAATATAATATATTCTTTATGAATCCACCTCGTGTGCCTACCAAGTGGGAATTCAATGCTGAGAATCTAATCAGTATCTACCTTTTATCCGGTACCTTTGTGCCAAACCACATTACCATTATATCTCCTACATTTGTCCGTACTTCGGGTAACAAGCTCAAACAGTCGAATACGTAAAAAAGTCGAATACGTAAAAAAGTCGAATACGTAAAAAAATGCTAATTAGTAAATCCTACTTATGGTTTTCACCCAATGTTGTACCACAAATGTGTGCTTAATTTAGCCTCTCATATCTATAAAACTTGGTACTCCACTGGTGAACAATCAGTCCCAATGAATTCGAAAGTGATTACTGATCAGTGTCATGTAGCTAAGGCACCTCTGTATGATTTTAGATTTATTAAATGGAAAGCTGCTCTCAACCTCTAAGATCAGGTTATATTCCGTAGTTGAACTTAATAAATGCCTCTTGACAAAAACAACCATTGATTGCAGAAACGGCGAGACTAGCTGGTCGTGACGCTACTTGTTTATGTCTTGAAGTAAGGTGTAATATGCAGTTGTGCACGCACGGCGACTACTTTATCGGGTACGTGAGAGGACGGCCCAACCCCTTCTCGTCACGCTCCGCTGCTCACTGGGTGACCGACCCCCGCTGGGTGCACTACAGCAGGCGCGCTCCGGGCTGTCCCATAGCGCTAAAAAGTACCTGACTAGTACCCCCTTGGTGCGGCGGTGGTGAGTTTGCACTGAGAGTTTGTGTATGTGACACCTGGCTTGTGAAGTATTGTTTCCCATAATGAGTACATGATCCCTATATTTTGGGAAATCTTCGTAAACATACATGGACAGATCCGGGGGGGGGGGGGACTAGGGGCAGTTGCCCTCCCCCTTCACGATTTTGATGACGCCCACCCTGCCAGAAAAATTTCCCCCTTCAGCTCTCCCCTCTTCAAAAGTTGGAACTACAATGAAAGCATAAGAGTCATGTTTGCGCATGCGAACTCGAAGAGGGTGAACTTTGACATAATCATCATGAGTCTACGGTGTCTGCATAACTGCGCAAAAGATGGAACTGTTAAAAATTTCTCTATAATAATATAATCCAGAACGCACAGATTCCAACTTTGTACAGTATGTTTGAGTGCAGTTTGCGTTGGGTTGTTGGGGAAGTGATTCCAAATGACTGGTTACCGCCACTCCCATGGTTTAATGTGAACATCAAGAGCTGGGTTAGTTAGGTAGGCAGGCAGAGGACATAGGTGCCGTGCACACGAGGTGCGCCTTCTAGTAGTTCCCACCTGCCAGGAACAGAGAACTCCATCGCGAACGCGCTTTCGCGCATCGCTCAGGCCCCGTAGTGGTCCTACTTCACGACGGAGTCGTGAAGGCGTTGTTCGAGGCGTTTCGTCACCGGAGGAGGACCTGTTCGCCTTGCCTTTCAACGCAAAGCTTCACCTCTTCTGCATACGAGTCCCGTCGTGGGGCACCTGGGCGGCCGACGCTCTGTCTCTGTTTGGGCCTTTCTCGACGCTACGCCTTCCTGCCGCTCAGCCTAGTCGACAGAGTGGTCGATAGGGTGACAGAGAGCGTACGTTTTGGCCGGACACAAGCGTGGTTCCAAGAGCTCCTGGCGTTGGTGGCGGGGGTGTCGCGGATCCTCCTCTGGAAAACGTCACCCGCGTCCAGAGGCTTCGCGCCTGGTTGCGTGGCCCGTGTCCGGGAATCCCTCCGAGCCTTTGAGAGGAGGCTGCCGCAATGGCGGCCCGGGGTGGACAGATCCCACCCTTCGCCTGTATGATTCGCGACTCGGAGTGTACCGAGATTGGTGTGCGTATGCCAAGTTTTCCCGGCCCACGGCCACTGTCAGGAAGGTGACCGATTTCCTCCTCTACCTGTTCCGCTTAGGGTGACAGGTAAACGCGATCGATGTTACCGCTCCGCTGTTGCAACTATACATAGCGGTTTCGGGGATGGGTCAAAGGTGTCTTTTGCAAAGCCACTTGACCTCCTATTTCGTAGATGTTCTTGGGTCGCCCTGAGGTTCGCACTCTAGTTCCGTCCTGGGACATGGGGGACGTTCTGCGGATACTAGCGGAGCCCCCCCCCCCCCCCCCCTTCGGGCCACTGGCAAACTGCTGTCTGCCGCAGTTGTCGGTAAAGACAGCTTTTCTTCTGGCGGCGGCATCGGCTCGGTGCCGTAGTGCCTTGCATGCTCTGTCTACCCTCCCGGGCCTTATGCGTTTTGAGCCACACTGGGGTCGCCTGGTTCCGGACCCATCGTTTCTCACTAAGACGCAGTCGATCATTTTTTCTCCCAGCACCGATTTTTATCGCTACTATTGGGAAGTTCTCGGAGTGGAGTGGGAGGTGTGGTGTCCCGTTCGGGCCCTTCGGGTGTTTGTGTTGTTGGTTACCTGGATCGTACCCCGCCTTCTCCGTTGGTTCGTGTACGCCGATGTTCGTTATCGCTCAGCAACCGCATACACGCGCCTCCCAGGTACGATCACTCGCTTGACGTTAGTGCAGTAGTGCGATTCGTCGGGCGGGCCGGTTTGTCTCGACCGCGAGCTCCTGGCGTTCGGAGTGGGGGGGGGGGGGGGGGAGGGCTCCTTCCTCGCGCTATTTGAAGGTGTTCTTTGGAGGAGATCCTCCAGGGTGCGGGATGTAAATCTCAGAATACCTTCATCGCTTCATACCTTCGGGACCCCCATGCGGTGAATCCCATGGCCACCGCTTTCCTCCCGCACGGGAGTCGCGGTTCGGGTTCCGCCTCAGATGGTGGCTCTTCGCGCCGGAGGGCCGCTGCCCAATAGGTCAGCGTAGGCTTGGCGCCCCTCTCCCTCCCCACCCACGGTATTGCTCACGGAACGCGTTTTGTAGGGCTGTGACGGGGGCGGGGACATCCTGCCTGTGACGGGATGGTGCCTCGATCGGATGTCTTGGGACTGGGCGGACAGTGGAGGGCCGGGTTTGGTGGGGTTACCCCAGACAGTCCTTTGTTGGCGAGTGTTGTTATCCACTTGGATTAATTCGCTCCCCGGCTTCCCACCACCTAGCGGTGGGAGGGGGGCGCAATTTGTAGTAAGTTCAGAAGGTAAGTGCCTGAAGTAAGTTAACCCCTCTTCAGTGAAGGGGGGCTACTTCCGATGGGCAACTTACCTTCTAGACACCCGCCCGTCCTCCCCACTGAGCCGGAGATCTCGGGTGTTATTTGGAATGATGTCAGGACCCGGCTCGTGCCAGCGAGGTACGGCGAGTTCATTACGCGGTCTGCACCAAGTCTTTCTGTTGGTTTTTTTGTCGGTTAGGGGTGTTGAAGCGGCCGTCAGGCAGAAAATGCAATTTGTAGTAAGTCCAGAATGTAGTGGCCCCTAGTAAGGAGCCCCCCTTCACGAAGGGAATGATGGCTCTCCCCGTCAATATAGGCAGTTAGTTAAGGACTGTAATTTGATTAGTCACTCCCTTTACGTATGAAATTGGTTAATTTCGGCTATCCCTCAACACTGGAAGGAAACATTCAATGACATGAAAACGTCTCTAAACTCTAAAGAGGAAATCATGTGGAAGTTGAATAGCCAGTGGTCAAGATTGCTCGGTGGGCCTAGGATAATTATTAATGAAGAATGAATATAAACCACCTGTTTCACTTCAGAAATGGAAATATGATTTCAATGCTACGAAATGGGTAGTATTTGTTTTTTTCTTATGGTTGGTACTCAGTGAGAGATTTATAAAATTTCGGTTTTCACATAGAATATTGCGTACTGATGCTCGCTATTCACGGAGATAATAGAACCTCCTTTCTGTGTCTCTTTGTCCAATTTACTAGAAAACAATTAGAATTCTCTTTGGGGACTGTATATTAACCACATTTTTTTTATTTTAGATGTAGAATCTAAGTATATGGAAAACATGCTTTTTTTTATTTATAATTTGTCAGAAGGACAGGTTTTTTTTTTTGCGTAACAAGCAATTGCGATCATCGTACAATTTCTCTCAATCTACCATATGAAATGTCACATTTTCAAGTGCAAACTGGAAAAAAAGCTTCCTAATATTAACGAATTTGACCATTATTTCAGATTTGCTCTTGAGATTGAGAATGGTCCATCTCCTAAAAACACCCCAGCTGGAAAAACATTTTCAGTTATAATCAATTGATTAGTATATTCGTATCCCGCTTTGATGATATTTAATATGCCATTATTGTTGATCTGCAAGTTTCAAGTGTTTAGTTAGGTTATACACAGCAAGTTACTTGACGAGAATGTTAACCCAAAAAGAAAGATATGTGAAATAATCAATGAAAAAAAAAAAAAAAAACTATATTTTTGTCAGGGCTTGATTTGTACTCCGCATCTACCGAGTTTCGTTAGAATCCGACGAAGTTTGAAGATATGCATATATATTAGACTTTGAGATGATATCTTCTTCCGTTTGCACCAAACATACCCTACATCCCCCAAGTTTCGTTGAAGGCCAAAGTTCATGTAACAGAGTTCCTTTCAATTGGCACGGGTGAGAAGAAAATATAGAACCACATGACCTAAGTTTTGGGGATTCTGGCAGGTTGCCATGTTGCATTATCTCATTTCAATCCGAGGATTTTGGGGAATCTATGACGTCATAGGGGGACGATGCTGTGACCCCCGATACACTACACACAGTAAATGACTGCCTTTCCTTTGCAATTTGATAACAGGAAGACAGTAATAGAGGTATTCCTTAAAATGAATGAAGAATTTTTCTTTGCATCTTGTGAACGTTTGTCATACTATTCCCTAAAGTGTTTTACAATGATTGTATTACAGGAAATCCTGCGGTCCCCCTCCCCCACCCTCCATGACAACGAAAGTCAAATTTTGCAATCGGATTGTGCCTTATCGGCACACCGGGCTGAATTTCTTTCCCAGGTTTGCTGCCAGTGTAATAAACCTGAAGG
The DNA here is from genome assembly GCA_026419785.1 of Sclerodactyla briareus. Classification (NCBI taxonomy): domain Eukaryota; kingdom Metazoa; phylum Echinodermata; class Holothuroidea; order Dendrochirotida; family Sclerodactylidae; genus Sclerodactyla; species Sclerodactyla briareus. The sequence continues at coordinate 74,539 of JAODTK010004121.1, read as the reverse complement.
ACTAAAGGTCAAATCATATTTACACAACAGATGGCCTTTGAAATCCAACAAACTCATGCGGAAATAAGTGGGTTTCGAGCCCCCCCCCTAAATTGCTGGTGGTTAATAACCGTTGTACCCAGTTTGTCTGGAACCGGGAATAAGATGAGCCATTGAGACGGAGCGTAAACCATGACACTGTGGGTGATCTTCCGACCAACAGTTATTAGCGCCGATTTGATTACCCGACGTCCGTCTCTTCAGTTCTGGACTCCAAAAATAGGAGTAAGAACTGACACCGGCAGTTAGCGAGAGATCGGTCCTTATTCACCTGCACTCCATGTAATCAGTTCGTCCCCTGGATATTATTGGCAAATCTCAGCATAATAGTAAGCTGGTTGCTCCACTATCGAGTTCCGTAGCAGCAAATATCATCTTAATAAAAATGCATTCACAATTGTTATCTATCTGTCATCTATCTATCTATCTATCATCTTATCTATCTATCTATCTATCATCTATCTATCTACTATCTATCTATCTATCTGTCTGTCTGTCTGTCTGTCTGTTTTTTCCACTATCTATCTATCTATCTATCTATCTATCTATCTCTCTATCTATCTATCTATCTATCTATCTATCTCTCTATCTATCTATCTAGCTATCTATCTATCTATCTATCTGTCTTTCTGTCTGTCTGTCTGTCTGTCCGTTTGTTTGTCTGTCTGTGAACATCCATTTACGAACATCCGTCCATCTGTCCATCCATCCGTCCATCCTATGAACATCCATCCAGCTATGAACATCAATCCATCCATCTATGAACTTCCATCGATCCTCCTTCTTTGAACTCCACGATTTCCATTGTGCTTGGTAAGCATATTTCTTAGTCATTGGCCAATCTTAACATTTGAACGACATTGAATGAGTACCATGAACATAGAACCATATAGACCCTTATGCTGTTGCACAGTTGCGGTTCTTGAAAACTCCATGGTTTCAAACACCGATAATTGAGTGGATTTTGAATAAGCATTAGTTACGAGCAAAGGTGTGCCGAAGGGACAAACTTTATGCAACTTTTTTTTACTCATCAATATACATCTATTTATTCGGTATTTTACTCGTGATTGTATACCACATAGTAGGCGCGTACCGAGAGATGTGGCGGTGGGGGGTTGGACTTGGAACCCAATGAAAGTGCGCCCCTAATTGGCATAAGTACCATTTATGGGCCCCAGACACATGCTGCTGCAATATTTGCTAAAAAAACAACTGCAAAACCTCTACTGAACTGCAAAAATAATAAATAAGTTTTTGTGTTTAAAATTCATTGGTCACTTGGGTCATGTGGTTCTGTCCCCCAAATCCCCTCCCTCGTGGGTACGCCACTGCCCCCTAAATTTCTTAATCACATAGACCTTGGAAGCTTATCCTCAGATCTTAGGTAGCGGTATACTATAGCTTCATAGATTTCAAGTTCGATGAAATATGTGTTAAGACAAATTATATTATAGGAATTTGTAAAGTACTCTAGTAGGACTGTAGTGTAGAGCAAGGACGGTGGAATTGTCCATTTTGATGAAGGGAATGAAAAGTCCATGCAGACCCTGCAAGTAGTTGGAAGGGTGGTTAATAAGAATTAGGCGGTTGCATATGATCCTGAATGGAACTAGGATCTATCGCTAAAAACGAGACGTTAAATCCTCCCCCCCCCCCTCCTTATAGCAACCAAAAAAACATACTAATAATTGACCTTATCCTCCATCTTACACCACAAGAAACGATGGGACTGTTACTTCCTCATGAGAAAGCTATACGCATCCAACTTCAAGCTTGATCGGATCAGGGTTCTCTGGACTATCTTTACAAGGATATCAAATTCGGAGATGGTGACCTCTTGACCCTGAACTTAAAAACGATGGGGACATGTAGTCATTATGGGGAAAACACTTGGGGGGAAAATATTAGTATGAGTCATCAACTGAGATCTGATCAAGTTATTGTGTTTAGGCCAGGCGTACATACATACATACATAAATTACATCACAACATACATACATACATACATACATAACATACATACATACATACATACAACAGACATACATACATAATACAAAAACTATATGACTGAATGGATTCCTGACTTTGTCGGGGAATCACTACTAATATATTCAGAATCTATAAGCGCCTGTTACAACTAATCCTTATTTCCCCTCACCTGACATGATTCAAGGAGGCCTAAACTCCTAGGTCAAATGATGTGAAGCGAAGTCATAATAATTTGCGAAACGATGGCGGCGAGGAAAGGGAATATATTATCAGAGATATATTTTATCTATTGTTAAAATATATGCCGATGGGAGAAATGTTATCCCTGAACTGTGTAATGTGTCTATAATTTGCCCGTAGAATGAATTGTACTTGTCGGACAGAGATCAAGGTGTCAAAGTGCATTCCCAGGCCAGCCTGCGGGAACGATCTATGGGGAACAGAGGCTCCAGTAGAGGTACCGATGTAAACGAGCTGTGCGGATTATGCGTGAAAACAATAACTGCATAGTCTCATAACAATTTCTGTCCATCGATGTGAATTGAATCGCGAGACTCCAAACCCTACATGCATCACGCGTGCAAGGGTAGGCTACTTCAGTAGGTAGGCCATGTAGCTATTCTGTTATGGGGTAACATGGTCTCGTAGACGTGGATCAACTGAATTCGCCATACGTTCAGACCCAACATATGAATATACAGGTCTCGTCGTCGGTTTGAAATCAGGAATAATACTCGATCAGTGTATTCAGTTGAGTGAACATGAGCATCATTTCATTAAAGACAGCTATTTCCGGGCAGGAGGGTTCATCAACCATAGCTGTATGACCCGTGCAGTGTCCTTCAATTCCGGCGTGAGTAGGTAAAGGGGTAAACCGGGAAGGCTCAAGGCTCTAAAGTGCTTGAATAACTTTGCGATGCGGCGGGCCCAGCGCTCTCGTGCGTATAACATGAGTCCCGTTTTTTGATTCCTTGGCGAAGCCATAAGGAATCAATGCAGTCACGCGTGTGCGTGTTGTGTATGTGTGGTGGTGTGGTATGTGTGTGTGTAGGTGTGGTGTTGTGTGTGTTTGTGTGACACTTCGTTTCCACGCGATATCTAGCAACCGCCCCCCCAAGCATGTAGTATGTTCATATCAGGTAAGGTAGGTGTCACCCATGGAAGGTATGACCCCTTTGTTTTTGGTACCAATCGATGGTCGTTCAAGGTCATGAGAGGTTAAACTTTGAAAAGTGTTTCCGAACGATACTAATGATCGCAAGCAGTATGAAATTCTCTTTTGGTAGGTAGGTTTAACCCTGCGGGAATGACTCCCTTGTTTTTGTGTGAGGTCAAGGTCATTTAGGTCATCATATGGCATCCTTATATATCTTGGCAACGAAACATTTAGAGTGATGTCGTAATGGTAAGTTCTGTTGTTCGTCTGGTTGAAATACATCTGGTGACCGACTTTGAACCTCATTTGACCTTTTTTTTTTTTTTGTTGTTTTTTTTTTTTTTTTTTTTTTTTTTTTTGTTTTTTTTTTTGACCTTCTGACCTCTTTGACCTCTGACCTAGTGATTTTGGCCTGCTTTTTTTTGTATTGGCGGGAAGCGTCTTGTTATACAAACAAAAAGGCAATAGACACTACATACTACGATACTCTTCACCAGCTATCTCAATGAATGTGTAAGGTCAGACGCTAAATCGTCATCTACTCGGCAACGAACATTTTGGAGGACTGTCATACTGGAACGTTTTGTTCGTCCGGGTGAAAACCATCTGGTGACCAACTTTGACCTCATTTGACCTATTGACCTTTTTGACTCATTTGACCTTTTGACCTGGTTATTTTGCATGCTTTTGATGTGTGGCCGAAGCCGTTCTTGTTAGACAAACGAAAAAGTCATGACACTACCATACTACCGATACTCTTATCACAAGCTATCGCAATGAATGGTGGAAGTCAAGACAGCTAAACCTGGAATGTGGATATTTGGCATTTGACATCTGCTCCTCAGCATGATATCTATAGAATGCAAGTATCTATCAGTTCAGATGAAGGTGGTGGTTGTAAACATGATGAAGAATAACCCGATTGTTTTTGGTATCAGGTCAAGGTCATCCAGGTCCCCATAGGACAATCCTTATATCTCTGCAACGATTCATTGTACGAGTGAGAACAAGCAATATAGCCAACCAAACAAATATTTCCCCCAGGAGACAGTACAATTCCTTGAATTGTCATTTATAATTGTTATTCCTGAATATGTTGGATATTGGACTCAACAACAATAGTCCCCTATACAAGGAAGTAACCAATTCTTGATTGTCATTTTATATTAGCCCCAGTGACCAGCCTAATGTACCTCCTGACCAGTATTTGTGTTGCTATGGGTGGGGTGTCAATTTGGTCCTTGTGCACGCCCCCCCCCCCAGGGTTCCATGGCAGCTATGAAAATTTAAAAATGTAGCCCTGTTTAAAGCTTGCATCCCTGCATTTAATTGACAATTCCTAATTACAAAGCAGAAACGCCTCTTCTTGCGTAACCTCCTTCCTTTAGTGTTACATTTTCGACCACCAAAGTGTTGTTGTTGCCCTCTTCATAAAATCTGGTTTGCGTCCATTCCCCCCTCCCCTCTCCCCTTCCCCAATACAAGTATTCCCCCAGTGCGACATTACAAAATTCTTCAATGTCATTGTTTTTTTATTCCTGATATGTTTAAGAATTGGACTAGCACCAGTTGCCAGCCTAGTATGTACGTATGGTACGCTCCTATCAGTAGTGGTCAAGTGTTGCTATGGGTGGCGTGAGATTGCAAGGCAGATACGCCGCTTTCTTACATGCACCACCCCCCCCCTCCCCGGTTTTCATAGGCAAGCCTATGAAAATTGAAAAATGTAAGCCTATTTGAAGCCTGCATCACTGCATTCATTGACAAATTCCTAATTGAAGGCAGATACGTTTTCTTCTTCGTATACTCTATACGATCTTGGATTCGTGGGGAGGGTAGACAACTGGCAATTTCTTCCATAGCGTAATAGTATTTTTTACTCGATGGGAGAATGCCAAGTTTTGTTCTTTACATTACTTGAAAACGGTGAATGTTTCAAATTTCCCATTTTTAACAGTTATGACAGCAGAAATGCACCCAGGAAAATGGTCCGCTAATTCATTTAGAACACCTATGTAGCCCAGCCAATTTCCTCTTCACCACTGTCTGCATGTGTTGTATACTAATATAGCCCTTCAGTTTGACTGGTCAACATTCCCAATCCTCAAAAGGATGTAATCCCTCAAGCTGTTTGTGTGAGACTGACAAAGAGTGAGCAAGTTTAAACCACACATATAACTTTAAGACTGCCTGTCAGACATTCCGTGTGGAAGGTACTGGCACTGGAATGGCTCAGAGGATGGAGAGGGGGTAATCCATTATTCTCTGTGTGCACTCATTCTACTGATATCGAGATTGTTTACAACTTCCTACTGGGAATGCGAAAGCACACTTCCAGGTTGTGAATGACTTTACAGGCAGGACTGACCATTGGGTATTATTAACGGTGATTCATAGACAAGCCCAATGAGGGCCAAATTAACTGTGGTTGTGTAAAGCATTGAGTTGGGAGGAAGATGCAAGGGTCAAGGAAGTTCTGAAAGTACGGTCTCAAGGTCAAACACAACAACCAATAAGTGGCATTTTTGCTATGAAGCAAAAAGTGATGGCATCACCCCTGTACCCTGAGCCAAAAGTGGGCATTACCTGTACCCCAGGGCAGAACGGGCAGTGGTTAAGGGTCTATAAAGTATCTCTCTTCTTCCCAGTGCCTCTCTATCTGGTGTTGAATATCACATGATGTGACTAGTTTGGGAAAAGTGATTGCCAGGATCATAACATGTTAAACAATGGGCCATAAGTCATACTGAATCAACATTATCTGCCCACAAATTCAGACAAATGTCTCAACATGGGCTATATATACTAAAATTACAAGATCTTGTCGTTTCTATGATCTATTTTGTATTACTTATCGTGACGCAGATATATTTGTTATGGGAGTTGCTGCATGGGGTGGGTCATATAGAGAGACATTCCTCAACCCCACAATGTAGGAGAGAATATTTGATGTGAAAGCCTTGTGAAAAGTTTGACACAAAAAATAGCAATAAGACATTTGATTGGACCTGGTAATGGCTATTGAATACAGTATTCTGAACAGTATGCACTTGTCATGCATGACCTACCCCTTTGACCCCAGACAAGGTGAGTCAATGCACGTCAAACAAAATGATGCACCCTCATTCACTTTTTGCCTGGAAAATAAGGAAAATTGATACACCCACATTACTTTGAAAGACCACAGACTACTCTTCTGTACAATTGAAACGATTGACTGCAATGACTTACCCCAGTCACATTATTGATTAAGACATAAGGGTCATGACCCCACACCTGTGAGCACATGCTATTGGACACTGACTGACTACAATGATCGCCTTGGTCCAGGGTAGTGGAGGGATCCATTGATAATATATATGCCTGTATGCACTTCTCTTCCCCACACATATACCCCTGAAAAAGATTTTTTTTCACATTTGTTAATGATGGTGGTCGTCAATTCAAAGAACTGCCACTTCATTCAACTTATTGCTTTGACCACACCATTCACTTATGAGTAATGAATGTTTGCAAAGTGATCCTCATCATTTATCCTTGCCTGCATCTGCTGACTTAGGGGTTACGGTCGCTGGACTTCCCACACACAGAATGGAAAACTTGGACCTCCCTGTTTATACTCGTTACCTTACCTTCACTCTTCAAGATATACTACTTACCAGGTTTATTTTTCAGTATTTCATTTCAATGCCCTCAGATTGACTTTTTTTTTGACCTGGTCAAAAGCACAATTTCTCATCTCATGCGCTGAGTAAATATTGCAGTTATCTTTTGTGTCAAGTTTGTGGTTTGAGTTGGCACACACATCTTTGCAGGGTTTGATATCGCTGAGTAGGAACATGTCAGGAAAACAGGCAGAATCACTACGCAGAGTTCGTTCTTTTTCGTCACTGCCCTAGTGTTCGCGAGCGAGGTTATGGTTCCCCTTTTCCGCAATCCGGTCAGCTGTCGTGTTGTAGAGACGAGAGGCGCAAACCGAGTTCATCCCCCCTCCCCCCCCCCCAAAAAAAAAATGTTGGTACATACATTTCCGTGTAATGGACTATATTTGGTGATTTTCGTCGTATGGTTCATAATCCTTTAATATTTACAACTTGATTTAGAATGCTAAAACACCAATTTCCAGGTCCTACATTCTTTGGATTTTTCTATACTGCCCCAAGCTAAACTCTTTCTCCTGAATAGCTCTATCTCGTTGGAGCTAGACATTTAACTTACATAGGCCCACTTCTTTATATGAGCTCCCACCTGAAGGTGCTTCAATAGGGATCGTAAATCCGTTATCAGAAATTTTAGAGGCTGCGTTTCGGTGTGGTACCCCTAGGCTGGTTCCATAGATGCGTATGCGTATCCGGCTGGCTGTGAAATCACATATTTCGGAACGAACGTTTGTTTCAGAGGAGAAAACTGTAATCTTAGTGCGAAAGACCAGAAAAAAGGCAGCAGCCAATGGCATAGTGGTCGTTGCTTGGCTTTTTAAGGAAGATATTCCATAGAAATTCCTTCGTAATGATAACTCCACCCCATACGCATTGGTACATGTGCTTATTTCGCCCATCCAGTGTTGGTTTGCTTACAATTAGCATTTTGGCTTCTGTCAAACCAATATCTATCTTTGCAAACTAAATGAGCATATTCAAACACATCCCCCTTCAGTTTCCGTAATTGGGATTTTCACATACTCATAGGCATCTATGAATCCCAGCCTAAAACCTAAGTCTCACCTACACTTTTCGAATAGTGCACTGAGTCACTATCAGGGTGAGATTTTTTCCTGCCCCGACTCGCCATTTCACGTCCCCCCTTCCTATAGAAGAGAGTGTAAGCTTACGTGCAGCCCTTTCTTACCTAGAAAGATCGGGGTGAAAGTTGGTGTCTGTGACGACATCGTGGTTTGAACCAGGGACTCAAGGTATTGTCAATGACCTAACCAGCTGTTAGTCCTTGGTTCGAGACGCCGTGACTGTTACTCAATTTTGCGCTTCTCACAAATTGTGTGATCTATATGGCCCTCGACCTCGATAATACGGGCCGAGATATGTTTTCGCCACCACATTGCCATTAACCACTGATAATACGATAGCTAGAAGGTCATAACTCTTTTTTATTCAACGCAAGTTAAGAGTTATAGCTGCGGCCGTTTTCCCCAAGACTAAACCAGCTGTGGCTACTAATTTAGCCTCGCAAAGGATAGCTTGTTATAATTCCCATCGACTATCAATTTTTAACGAAGTACTTTCATCTGGAAGAGGGGGCACTTTCTAACATCTGTATCGATTTTAGGGATGATTCTGTGCCCAGAACCCCCGCCTCCAGCCTTTTCCATGTCGGAGAGTTATGCTGGCAGAGCCCTTGTTTCATATTTTTCCCACACTATCATCTACATGCATGTTGTCATAACGTGTGAGTGCGGCTCCATGGCTACCACATGACTTTTGCTCACGATTTGGTTCCCTCCCCTGCCTGGTAGGTCCGTAAGGGATCTGTCAATATGTAAATGCAAGGTTTCTCTGTCGATGCTGATCCTGGTGATGTAGCATAGAATAACTTAACGCGACGGATGCGCGAACATGAGGCTGCTCAACTCACAGATGTCTGATTTTTGTGGTCGGTCCTATCTTTCCCAATCAGGCAACTCTCGTGACATCACTACCATGGGCCTGTCAAAGACGATTCTTCCGAACATGCTGCATCCTCTGGGCGCCACAGATCAAACACATCCGCTGTTACCAACCACGTCATTCGGCCTATATAGGTTAACTAGATATTTGCAGGCGCGTAAACCGCCGACTGTATATCCCCGCAGATGACCCTTGTGGACCTCTTATGAAGAAAGCACATTAAAATTTACGTCACGTCCATTTGACCTCTGGTGACTTTGAAATGCCCTACCTGTTGTTTACGACCAACTGTAGTTCCATTCCTCCAGTTTCGTTTAATTTCCGACAAGATAAACAAAATCTAAATGACCTTGAAATTACGTCATTTTTACTCGGGACCAAACATTTAATGTCATTTCAATCCCCACTCACCAGTTTCCATTTAAATCGGACTAACTCTGTATTTTTCGCAAAGAAAAACCCCCACAAATTTGACCTCCGGTGACATCGAATCACCGTCATGTTCTTAGGGACCATTTTTTTTCTGTCCCCACCCACCAAGTTTCAGAGATCGTACCAACTTTTCCGTGAAAACTGCAAATAGAGGGGCAACAGACATGCAGTGACGCCCACTTTTCCGACCATCCGATATTTTGGCTAGGACGGACTTGACCAATTTTTCAGATCTATCGGATAAAACGGTTAAAGAGTTATCGCGCTGACGCCTAAATTCCCGTGGCAGTGGCGGCGGCGTATACTGGCGGCTACACCCCCCAAAACCAAATAGCCCCGACCACAACTTACGAAGATGAGACTATCCTGGTTTCGCAATCTCTACTAAAACTGGCTCGAGCTACAGCCCCTGGAAAATCGTATCGTACCAAAAAATCGTACAAACGCACCATTTCCGGTGTTGTGCTCCATTGCGCTTGTCTACCAATTTTCTTTCGAGATTCCCCTGATAAAATATGTCAAAGTCATAATTTTAATAGGCAGTAGCTGCGCGCGATTAGTTCAAACTGCTTAGCCCAGCATGTGAGGACATTAGCTTCATTTTCACAAACCCAGAGTCAATGATGCAGAACTACTTGATGCCTTGAACCATAACATACTTCTTACAATTACGTTTTACGGGGATCATCAGTCTTCCTTCCCCAAATGGGTTAAAGATTACCTTTCCATCGGGAATCATACTGTATCTCTTACTAATAAAAGGGTTCATGACAACCTGGAATTCCAGGCCTGGATAAGTTTAATAAATTCAGTGAAAAATTGATGAGTCATAGAAAAGTCATGGGAAACTTTCATGAAGTTATGTTATTCTCACAGCTGTTTGCTGTTTATCATCTATCTATCTATCTATCTATCTATCTATCTATCTATCTATCTATTCTATCTATCTATCTATCTATCCTATCTATCTATATCCTCCTATCCATCCATCCATCCTCCATCCATCCATCCATCCCTCCATCTCCATCCACACAATGTTCATGTGACCATTGTACTTTGGACCTCAAGAAGGTCCAGCTCAAAGGTCTTTGAAGTGGCACAATAGGCCATGTGTCAAATTTCAAAAGTATCTCCCACAAAGTGCATCACATTCTCCTGAAAATCATGTCCTAAATTTCTGGCGTGGTGCTACTTTCATCAGCTGTTTATACAATTTTTTTAATCAAGCTCGGGGTCATGAGTTATCATAGTTGAATCTTGAACTTTGTTTCTTTTCACATCCTCAAATGCTCCTTCTTTAAAAGAACTGTACTGACTGAACTTTCTTGTTTGTACCATTTGTTGGTAAGTGGGACATGAAGGTCCACTCGAAGGTCCTTTAAAGGATCATAATGGGCCATTTATATACTTATACATTGCTCTCTTCTCTTGGCGTAAAAAGCAATGGTTGTTTTTCAAGATAAAGTTACCTGGAACTTTATTTTACAGCATGTTCGCAAAATTTGCATGCATTGTCAATTCGAGGCAATTCAAAGGTTATTCCATGCTGAATTTGAATGTTTCATTGATTCTTGTGAGCTGGAAGGAATCTGACTCGTATGACAGGAACCCACCTCTTAGCGAAGGTTAAAGCAAGGACAGTGGTTTTTACAGACATGCAAGATTGCCAGGTGGGATTCTATTCAGTCTCCAGATCTTATTGTGTAGCATCTCGGCAAGCATGAATATGAATATAATATTGAAATTGGGGTGGAACACTGTCTGAAAGGTTGGTGCTATATGCTGATGATTCAATAGTTTATTTGAACTCCCTGCTTGTTAGAACCAGCTGATTCCAGCAAATATATACAGGAAATCTATCAAAATATTACCCGGAAACTATTAGGTCACCAACAAACTATGAAAACATTCAGAATAAACATCGAATATATCACTACCCCCAGAATGCCAAATTCGGAGATGCAGCCAATCACCCCGCTCTTGCGCGCCGTACGGTAGCAGTTGAAGAGGATTTATTCCATTATAAACCAGGTTACCAAAATATTAGTAATCTCGAACGAATGTGCGTATGGACACATGACGCGGGATCAGTTACACATCCGTGGAATTCTTGTGTTCTAATTAATTCGCATACAGTGAATGCTATAACTAATATACAACTTTGTTTATTTAGGTAAGAGCCGATTCGGAAGTATATTGTTGAACAACAAAGGAGTAATTATGTGAAGTTTCTCAAAGTTCTAAGTTACTCCATTGAAATACTGTGCAGGATTGTCCGAAGCAGTACAGAATTTCACAAATGCCAGCACCGGGGGACAAGGACGCAAGCACAAGAGCTATCTCCGAACGCCTTATAGGGATAATCCCAATGCGCAAACAAAAAAAAAAAAATACACGCATGACGTACATACGACAACCGGGGAAGTATGTCATGATTCTCATGTTTCATTTGTTGAATTAGCAAAAGTGCTGAGTCTCTCTCCACCAAAGTACCATTAAAACCTACCAGCCACACTAAAGCAATCCTCTTCCTAAACTAAACGTTCCGAGTGTAATGATATCCCGAACACTGTAAAGTGTTCGGGGATATTATGGTTTGGCCGTGTTGCCCGCAGTCTCCGCCGCGCCGGCCGCCACCGCCCCGCCGGAAATTCCAGGCGTTAGCGCTCTCATTCTCTAACAGTTTATCCGATTGACCCAAAACTTGATACACTGGTCCGTATGAGTAAAATCTCGTAAGGTTCGAAAATGGGCTATATCATTTATTTGTTGCCCCCTCTATTTTGCACAGGTTTTTCAGCCAAAATTTTTCAAGTTCGGGCGATTTACACGAAACGGGTGGTTGTGGGTAGTTGGTTGGAGACGAAAAACTGGGCACCAATTTCAAAAGGTCACCGAGGTCAAGTTTGCATTTTTTGGCCAGTAGCCTAATATAGCATATGTATGTGATATCAACACTTCATGGATTTTCATGGGAAACTTGGTGGGTGAATAGGGCCAACCTATCAGTGCCGCGAGAATTTTCCTAATGGGGCCGAGGTCACGGCCGGTCATCTTGCATGATATTTGCAAATAGTTGGCCCAATTAGCAATTAGGCCAATTTTAAAACTTTGTTGGCTTCTCACGAAACTTGGTGATAGACCTCTAACGTCCCTCGAAACGATTATGTCATTGCGTGTGAAATACGAAGATCATTTTGTGTGTCAGTTACATATTCATTAGCAATTAGAATAATTAATGCAATTATTTTAGTTTCTCAACGTTTTCCGGGATTTTACGAACTTTGTGAATGGACCTACTACCATCCTTTCAATTTATTCATATCATCAGATCCTGGGGTAAATTTGTGGTACAAGTTGCATTTGTTGTCCTGATTCAGTCAAAATTATGAGTTTAATCCTTTTTTTTTTCGCATACATTGACTTTTCATTGGAAATTTCAATATGCTTGTAGGAGTGGTATGCCTATCACATGGATGTAACAATTTTCATAAAAAACACGATGTCGTTGAGGTTTTTAAGGTCACTTAGGGTCAAAAACTGATTTTAGTACTTTCTTCGGCAATAGCACTGGGTGTGTTCATTAGAATGCGAATGCTCCTAGGAGTGATGAACGGCGAATTAACACTTCTCATAAAAGCTGTCATATCATTAAAGTCCATTCGAGGTCAATTATGGTAAACTGTTGTTTTGGCTAGAACGTAGAATTGAATATCTGCAAGGCTGGATGGTTCACTATTGTGATATAATTTTGTGACGCGCATGGTGTTACCTCTGACTTGAAAATTGACCTCTTCGGGTGGCCTGTGGTTAAAGGTCGAACCTTGAATAAGTGGCTTATTTAAGGAGTTTCGGTCAAAAAATACTACATTGGTTTATTTTTGGGATATGGGTGATAGAGCTTTGTGTGCTTTATGGAGGGAAACACTCCCGCTTCGCTCGACACTTACTTTAGTATTTACAAGGGGTCAAGTCCATTTTATACCTTTTTCGCATAACTGTTGCTGTTCATTGGAATGCAATATGCTTCCTAGGATGGTCTGCATCACTGGATTTACCATTTTTCATAACAATCTCCATGTCATTGAAGGTTCCTTTAGGGGTCAAACTGTTTTTAGTACTTTTCGGCAATAGCACTGGGTTGTGTTCTTAGAAGGCAAATGCTCCTAGGAGTGGATGTATCACATGGAGAGTCACAAATTTTATAAACTGTCACATCTTAAAGTTCATCGGGGTAACTTAGGGGTCAAAACTTTTTTTGGCTATAATCGGATAAGTGAATATCTGCAAGGGCTTTGGATAGTTCACCATTGTGATATAATGGTTGACCTGCATTTGTGTGACTCTCCTTAATTTGACCTCTGTCGGGTGCGCATGGGTTAAAGGTCGAACCGTGATAAATGGCTTATTTAAGGATTACGGGGCAAAAAAATAGAAACGGTTAATTTTGGATATGTTCATAGGCTATGTGTGGCTTTGTTGTATGTACACACCTCCGCTTCGATCGGCACTTACTTTGGAGTTTACAAGAGGGCAAAGTCAATTTTATACCTTTTCGCAATAACTTTGGACTTGTTCATTGGAATGCAATATTCTTCTAGGCGGTATGCTCACCTGGAGTGTAACCATTTTCATAAAAACCGCCAGGCCATTGAAGGTCATTAAGGTCACTAGGGGTAAAAAACTAGTTTTAGTACTTTTTCGGCAATAACCCTGGGTGTGTTCATCACACTGCAAAATGCTCCTGAGTGGATTTATCACATAGAGAGTAAACAATTTTCATAAAAACTGTCATATCCTTTAAGTGTCCTTCGGTCCCTTAGGTCAAAAACTGTTTTTTGGCTATATCGGAGAATTGAATATCTGCGAGGCTGGATGTTCACCATTGTAATATAATTGTTGACCAGCCTGTGTGACCTCTGACCTAATTTGACCTCTGTCGGTGGCCAGTGTTAAGGTCGAATCTTGCTAAATGTGCTTATTACGGACGCCCCTTGTCCCGGGGCTGTAGGTGCCTCATACAACTAACAAGTGATATGGATTATTCCTTTCCCTGTACACGTGTCGCTTCCCAGTCGATAAATGTCTTCTTTCCACGAATTATTGTCCGGTTTCATTTCACCAAAATTCTTGAATAAGAGATGCGGGATATATACGTCTTGGCGGTTTTACCCGCCCGACATTTTCCATTTTGTGTGTATTTTCAATGATTTTGCAAGTATGACAGCAATTATTATTGTCCTGCATAAACTGCAAAGGACTGTACTCCGGAAAGTCGTACGAGCTTCGGGCTTGGCTGACGCATTCAGTTTTTTCTCCACTATCATATTAGCCGCCTATTATGATGTCCCTGCAGTTGCCCGTCGACCCAACAGACTGAAGAATTGAATTAAAAAATTGAAATGAAGCAAAACTGTCACTTATTGCTGCAGAACATCTACACATGCATAAACTTTCTCACTGCTGCATATTGATGAGAGCATAAAATACATAATCCTGTAGAATTACTTACTAGAGATTATTCATTGTTTTATTCAAGCAGCAGATTTGCAGCACAAGGATTTAGTGCTAATAGATACTTGGAATTCTAGTTTATTTCAACATGTGCAAATGTTGTTTGTTTTGTCTTTCACTTTTTTTTTTCTCGAATCAAAACTCATTTACTCACTGTTGTGATTACCTATGTTCACCTTATCGGTAGGGACTAAGACACGTAGAACTGATTCACGGAGACTACCCTTGAACGTTTCCAACCTGAATTAGAAGCATATTACTTAACCCACATCGGATACTCGAAGCCATTGATCCACACGTGCCCTGAAAAGACCTGAACGCGCCATTTGGGTTGAAATGTGCCACTTATTACAATGAATCTCATCTGGCCCTTCGAGACCGCTGAGATTAGGAATGCTGCTTGATAGACGATCCCAATTAATTGACAATTGCCTGCTCTACATACCTTGTTTCGAATCAGCAGTGATAAAAAAACTAGTGGTTGGCAACAATTGGTAGAGCGTCGGCCTTTCACCCTGGAGACCGGGGTTCCTTCCTTGTCAGGGTCATCCAAACCTTTTAACCAATGGTACCTGTTGCCTTCTCGATGGGCGCTCAGGCACACGGGATTGGAGCAGGGGGGGACCACGAGGGGTATGCAGTTGCTGTCTGAATAACCTCACATTAAGGTACCGCCAAAGAGGCATTGCCTTGTTCGTGTACCTGGTGGGCAGGTATCCAGGACTGCACCTTTTTGTTGGGCCTTGAATTGGAACGATCCTCTGCTCAGGCAAGTACTACCATAATAATAAAGAATGTGCCGGTTTTAAACATTGTTTTAATTTAGTCCCATGTAGCAACATTTCGACATTTTACTGTAACACTTCCTGTACTGTCCTTCTCCATTCAGCATACGAAGGCACAGCGCGATGCCATTCCCGTTGACCGAGACGAGGCCTACTCCATTATTAAAGGTTTCTCGGGATAGACCCACCTCAAAAACCTCTACCATAAACCCTGCCTACTCTACTCAACAGATAGCAGACCGGATGAAAAGGAAGGACTCCACTTCTCGACCGACCTTCGCTCCATTGTTCGCGCCATCCCGGGGGTTGAACGTTGTGATAGTGAGAGATTCTGTTGAGGAGAATCTCTGAGCATGTTATACTCATCAACTGCATAGTAAAACCATCCTTGAACACCTCGGCTATAGCACCCTAGAGGTGCCTGGACACCCCCTGATTCCGTACTACAGCCCTGTAGCCACAAAAAAATTGTCTGCAACCTCACTCGTCCTGGCAGCAAGCACCTCGTTGACCCAGGAACTAGGCTTCCTCTCTGAGAGCGATACCTCTCATTTCACACAGGAGTCTCCCGTCTACAAGTGTCTGTCCATGACATACAAGTTCTTCAAGAGAGAGAGGAAGACTCTGGTGTGGTGCAGCTTATTCCTCAAGAGAACGCGACAAACTTTATCAATCAGCCAGATGCCGGTCAGAGATGCATCTGGGGAGATTTGGCAGAAGGGTGCTATCTACTGTCTGGAAACCAAATGCGAATCTATATGCACGCCTACCTGACCCCTTCTGCCGTGGCGAGTTATTGATCCTCCGACAAAACTCAAACGGTTTCCTGTTCATCGGATACCTCGACGAGACGTTAGTGACATACTGCGAAAGATGAGAATTGTCATGCAAACATTGTACGGCGATGGGAAGGCTGAGAAAAAAGAAATTACCCCGGATGATATGGTTACGTTTTTTCAGAACAAATGTCCCATCGTTTTCGCGACGCGGATCCAAAAAATCAGGGATGTAATTTCGGTATGCGTAACCACAGATAGAGGAGTTGCTGAAGAGGTCCCAATCATGAAACCTTTAAAAACAACAAGAACACAACTCGACTACAAAGAGCAGCCGAGCTTATATTAGGCGATCGTATCATGACCCCACCACCACCAATAACAGGAATGCAACAACTTGTTTAAAACTTGTAGGGGTGCAATGACATGCAGCTGATACCACCTACCACCTACCATATTCAGTACTGCCAAGGTTGTGACTTGTGTGAAGTGACTGTAATGAGTCGAGTCGCCCTGCTATTTCACCAAGGATAACTGTTCCTAAGTCACCTGGGTGAGTCATGTCACCACACTATATAGTGTAGATACCAGTGTGAGTCATGGCAAGTCACCACACTATATAATGTAGATATCTGTGTGAGTCATGACTAGTCACCACACTATATAGTGTAGATACCAGTGTGAGTCATGGCAAGTCACCACACTATATAGTGTAGATATCTGTGTGAATCATGACTAGTCACCACACTATATAGTTGTAGATACCAGTGTGAGTCATGGCAAGTCACCACACTATATAGTGTAGATATCTGTGTGAATCATGACTAGTCACCACACTATATAGTGTAGATACCTGTATGAGTCATGACTAGTCACCACACTATTTAGTGTAGATACCTGTGTGAGTCACGACTAGTCACCACACTATATGATGTAGATACCTGTATGAGTCATGACTAGTCACCACACTATATAGTGTAGATACCAGTGTGAGTCATGGCAAGTCACCACACTATATAGTGTAGATACCTGTATGAGTCATGACTAGTCCCACACTATGTAGTGTATATATTGTATTCATTCTAAAAGCAGTGTACTGCGCGAATGCGAATACTTGAGCATGCGCGTTTATTCGTACTGTCAAACAATTATGGTACCAACCGGTTTTACTGATTAACCGATTATTAATCTAATAATGTACGCGAATCCATACTGATTCCGTTTATTTTTTGCCTTACATTTTCCTGACATTTGAACTTCAATACCTCAACATTATTTCTAAATATGTTATACGTATAACAAACATCGAAAATTGATGAACCTATCTTTCGCATCATTCTTATGGTTTTGTAATCCCCAATTATTATGTTTGCATTGTGATTAGTCTGTAGATATTGATGGATAATGTAGAAAAACAAGGCGATCGCCAAAAAGTGTCTCCTTTTGGACCACCTAAAACAAAAATCACATAAATTACGCCAAATGAGACAACTTAATTATTCATATTTTAGGCGGGAAAAAATCTAGTTCAGTTCATCTACCTGTCATCCAGGTCCGGAACATGCCCAACTACATCCCCACTGTAGCATTACGGTTCTTGCGTCATCTTGCTAAGGAGCTTGAACAATAAATTACAATAAAATAGCTAATTACCCACTAATAATGACTTTGATACACACAAAATGTCGTCATAATCGGCCTCACGGTTTGTGAGAAATCCTGCGAACGAGAAAGTGTGACACACACACACACACACACACACACACACACACACATGCCAAAGTGACCACTCTTCTTGAATTTCATTCAGGCGAGACAATAAAAAGGGTGACTATTTTATTGACATTTCAAAATAGTGAATAATCTGCTAGCATAATCTGTATTTAACTTCGCCGATTTCGATTGCATACCGATTGTGCAATAATCTGCCTGATTATCGTTTGAAACCTATTTATTAGAACATTGATTCGCGGGACTAGTACATGTGTACGCATGTGTCCAAGGCACGCTGTACCAGCAACATGAATCGGAGCAGAAAGACACCTCAAATTATGTGATTAGGGCTCGATATTAGGACTCAATTTTTTGGTCATCATTTTGACCAAAACCTCTTTTCAGGCCCGATTTTGACTGTGCATCTATTAGAACGCGAGAAAGAAAGAAACTATCCAGTGGTCGAAAATGCCGGTGTTTCTATTCGAATGATTATATATATGAGAATATTATTTCTCAATAATTTTGAAATTACCAGAAAATCTAGAAAAGACAAGGAAAATGGACATCTGATACCTCAATCTATCAGATCGTGATAGTGGGCGGTATCAAGAATTAGTTCCTGATACTAACTGAGTACTTGAGTAGCATGAGTAGCGACAACCTCAGTGACATTATTATAGCGTGACCATGAGCCGATCGTCTAAGTTTAATAACTATTCCCATTTCAGAAATATAGGAAATATAGACCAGTATATTACCAACTTATCACAAGCATTGAGTGCGGCACAATCCTACCGATTTTTTTGCATGGTGTTATTCGAATGAAGCAATCAGTAGAATCAGGAATTCAAAGTGAGCTTATGCTTTAGGGTAACAACCCAATCAGTATCATGATCCCATCACCATCACGTAATATTGCGATTAGAGTCTAAAGTCTATTCTCTTGATCATTCTTTCTGTGGCATATGGTCACTGGAACTTCTTTCGAATTTTCTCAGACGTTACTGTTCGATACTTTTGTTCCAATCGTCAAATTCTCAGTAGAATATTTTAGTCAGTTTGAAGAACATCAAATTCCAGTTGCTTCATATCAATGTGCTTTCTGGAAATGTAGTGACTTCCATGAAAGTTGTTCTGCTGCATCTTGAGTGGAACAATTGTATTGCATAGATGCTTTTGAATGAGACAAGGTTCACTTGCAGTTCGTAATGCGCATACAGGAATTGACTGCAAAACGGACACGTTAGTCGACCGACTCATGATGCACTCAGTAAATTTCAATAGTCCAACCTGTATTTGTAGATGTTACTGTATATTTGTGAAGCGTGCTGTGATTGGCCACACAATTATAATATGTTCAGGCCACTTTCACACCTTGCTAACACGACTTATTGAGTACCCAGGAGCAGCTGTGGCTGAATCCCTCGGAGAATCAGGGGACATTAAGCCTGGGTTCTTTGATTGCTGATCTGAAATTCCTGAGAATCATCAAGGAAAGATCTCAGTTCCCGGATGGACGTTATGTCCTCCACCTCCCTGGGCTGGACCATCGGCCCCATAATACCGTATAACGGTCTAAAAGGAGATCAAAGTTCTTGGAAATAAGTCTAGTAGTATAATTCCATCAAAGTAATAATGTATCGTACCAAGACACTGAGAAGTATTGCATCATGTTCACTGTACTCAGCAGGGGCGTCGGACCGTTTCGAAAAGTGGGGGGACACATCGAACGCAAATTACCACCTAGCGAGCGCCACCTCGTGAAATTTATGCCCTCCATATCGACGGAACCGGCACTTACCAGGCTCAATAGCACACATCACAAGTGCTGATTTGGAGTAAAGAAAGACAAAAAAGTTGTCATTGGCATACATTTTACAAGTCAGTCATTGGAACCTACAGGCGCGCGCGAAGCGCGCGAAAAAAAAATGCATGATTACGGGCATTTTATCGAAAAAATATGCAAAAAAATTGAGGCATTTTTTCACTTTGCCTTTTTCGCTTCCCAAATTTTCCCACGAATTTTCGCCCGAATTTTTCTTCTCAGAAAAATGGGGGGGGGGGGGGGAGTCTGCCCCATGGCTTCAGAAATTAATCGATGTAAACAAAATTATTCGAGGCATTACATCGCATATTTACCCAATCAACATTCCCACATGGGCCCATGTGGGATGTCTGTAGGCACTATGTGCATTCCATGGGCACGAGGTGATCATGAGCAACGTTTGTGGGGCCCGCGTGGGTATCACGTGGCATGTCTTCATGGGCGAATGATAGGTTCACTATAATGTGGCCCATGTTGGCAGTGTGTGGGGAGGTTTGTGTGGGCAAATCTTCATTTGGGGTATTTACGGGCTATATTCAATGGGGCCCACGTGGGCTGTCATGTGGGCCCCACAGAGCAGCCCATGCTTTGGGTATTTGATGGGCCCCATGTGAATCCCATGTGGGGCTTTGGTGGGGGCCTCAGGTGGGTCCTTTAAAGTTTGCCCATGTGGGGCCCTCATAGGCAACATGGACAAATATTCATGGGGCCCATGTGGGCTGCCCAACCGGGTCACCATAGCACCCACAGTTCACCCACGTGGGCCCCCTGTGGGCATGTTGATTGGGTTATAGCCTACAATGCCTGGAAGAAAAACGCTATTCCGCGCGAAACACTTGAAAAAATTCGGCATTTTGGCTATTCGTTTGAAAATTCGAGAAACTCGGTATGAAACAGGGTTAATCCTTCGACTTCGGCCCTAGTCGGGTCCAGATCTTCACCTGGGGTCGGCACTTGGAATTAGTGGACTTAGGACAATTTCCAACGCGTTTTATTGTTTGGTTAGACAACATTTGAATCAGTTCAGAGTGATACAAATTCGGGCACGTGCCCATTATTTTTTTATTACGGTCCGGAAAAGTGGGGGGGGGGGGACGATATGATATCTCCCCCACTTTTGAAAGTAGGAGGGACATTTCCCCCATCCCCCACCTGTTGACGCCCATGTATTCAGCAGGGGAGTGACACACCCCCCTCCCCATGGTCAGGTATCAGAAGTGACTCTGATTTAACTCATCTCTTAAGACTCATTCTACTACGCTTATCTTGATATTGATTGTTGTTCATTGTGAGCGATACGAGAATATTTTCATAGAGTTTGTTTGGCGCTATACAAAAATTTAATATTATAATTATTATCTGATATGGTGTGTTGACCAAGAGGGTGCCCAAGCAATCCTGGAGTGGGGGGGGGGGGGGTCGACCTGGCAGTGGGCATGACGCCACCCCAGTTCACACTCCACTGATTCCGGGTGAACAGAGCAGACTGCTTCCATGACAGAGGTGAGGGCCAAAAAGCAAGGGCTGTCACAGGAATACCCAACCAGCTCCAGGCTATGAGCAATTGGGATTGTTAACCAAATATGATTAGCTTTCACCTCGGCCGAGATACTCTGAGCCTAGGCCCCCGTCGTCTCTCTCCTGGTCAGTCTCCAGCCGAGAAGCCAGACTCCTCCTCTGGTTCTCCCACTCCTGGATCTATCTAGAAAACTATCTAGTGAACCCAACAGCGCCCTCCTACCTTACAGAAGAGTCGTGAACCTGCAGAATGATCACCTCAGGTTGACTGTCTATTCAACAATTTCAAAAGTTCTGTTTAACAGCCCCTTTGTCTCAGATCATTCACTTAGCGCTTCGCTATGTTGTATTTTGCGCTTGGCAGATGTTTCTGCCAGCTGAAATCAAGTTCCATGGTCAAATTATTCATGTTGCTTCTGCACTATAAGCTCACATAATGACTCTGCTTCCTGTTGTCAATTTACCAGTTGGCCCGAACGATCAGGTCACCATATACTATAAGGCAACGGGGTCAGCACCATGCAAATTGTGCGCTGGTTCGACCAACGCTTGTTACTATGGTCATGCTAACACATGCTGAATGTTGGTCCAGTGTGTAGCATAATTGCACAGTAGCCACCTTCATTTTGTTCTCCAAATGCCATCATGACACACACCGGCTCACAGCCTGTCAAGTTAATATAATAGCTCCATGATAGCCGCGTAATGGCATCTTGAATATCACTGGAATATGTGCAAACTGTCTGGAGTTTGCTAGCAGGCCCTGTTTTGATTCAGAATAACACTCTCAGTAATATTTTCATAAATACATTTATTTCTATTTACAAATTGGGGACAATGAGCATCTTTATACAATGTCTGTCTCATTCAAATAATAAAATATTACATTAGCCTAGGTGTGCACTATTTATATGCACGGCTAGAGTTTACATTCCAGACATGGACATTATATATATATCATTTGATAGTACGAGCATACTACAGAATGCAGAGATGTTAACAAGAGAGTGGGGTTCCTCCATTTTGTTATTCACTGCTCACCACTATAAACATCAGTGTGAATGGATTATTTCTTCAAGAATTACGATATAAAGCAGCTTGCATAATTCTCAAGGTTTTTATGTTCCAACATTCTTCGCCTTGTACTGTTTCTATTGGTTCTTGTATTTCAACATCCACCTCATATACAAAGCCCTCACCTTGGTAGATACCTTACTGTGACAGACACTTCATTAAAGAGTCTCAGTCATTCCACCAGCTGGTCCTCTCACAACATCTGCATAGAGCAATACATGTCAGACAAGCATTCGGTTCCAGCTGATGTGCCTAGCTACACTCCCCACATACTCTAAATTCGAATTTTTCCATTCAGTCATCCACAAGGTTTGTGTCATGCGGGGAACCCGCTCCCCCCCCCCCCCCCCCCCAAGGGAATCTTTCCATTTCATCAGACTGGGTATGCTTTTAATGTACAACAAGACGAGGTGTAAATTTCAGGTTATGCTGACATAATTTTCCATAGCAAACTTACATGATATTTTCTTGCAATTCAAATGAAAAACTAAAGCCCTTTGATACAGGTCTCTGTCATGATTTCTCAAATTATGCAGTGGGATCTTTTGATGATTTTGAGTTGAACATACATAGTGTTCAAAATAGTTTACCCACAACTACAAATAATTCGAACAACAGACATGATTTTGTATGTATATATATATCACATTTACTGAGTTGCAAGATTGCTTTTCCCATCTCTTAGATGAACGGAAGGCTCCAATTTGTGTTTCATGCTCACAAAAAAAATCTTGCACTTGATGAGGGCAACTCATACCAATTGATTCAATGCATAAAGTTTAGGCCACGCCCTGTCTCTGAAATGCTGATGTTTCCATGTTTCCGGCTGGCTTTGAAAGGATATAACTATTATCTCAGGAGGACAGACCTTCTATTTTCCATATGCCATAGCAGTAATTTCCAAGCATTTTCTAGTATTCTTCTGAAAATTTCACACATAATGCATTTACACAGTGACACAAAATTGTCTCAGGAGAGTAGTTCAACCTTATATGTCATGCCCGACCTCCCACACAGTGGGATGTTAGATGCTAGACAGCCTTTACTGCTACATCTTTCAACCACTGGGTTCGACCATTGGAAACCACCAGCCTCTTTTTCCAGTTGCAGGACACATGGACTGTATCCCCCTCATACATCAGGTGCAATGTATCACCTTCACAGGTGGCTGTGCATCCACCCTAACGTAGGCCTATCTGGCAAACACTGACAATCTATCATGGTCATTGATCTAGATCTATATTTCTTTGGTCTTTGGCATGAGGAATCAGTATTGAACGGACCATTTCATTATGAAGGGTGGCATAACAGCTTTCTATGGCCGTTTAACTAGCACTCTTCACTGTAAATAAACTTTTCACCCTTATGCCCTTGACAATTGTATGACATACCCCAAACAGGTGAGTCATTGCATTATACACACACACAGAGTTTGCTTTGTGACTGACCATTCAGGGGAAGTGACGCACACGGAGTCACATTTGACTGACCATGCGCAGGGTCTAGGGCATGATGCATAACATTTCTGTATTATATTGCAATGTTGGAACGAGTCATTGACTTGAGTCACTACTTTACAAATATGTAATGACTCGAACAACTCTGTGGAGATTTTGCTCAATAAAACAGTACAGTGACTGGAGTCAATGAGTCGACTTGAGTCACATAAATCTCTGGAAGTCAATTAGTGACTTGGTTACAACACTGTTTATTGAATGCTTACAATTAATGGAATGGTGGTCGATCTCCCATCATCTCCATTCTCTGCATGTGCTCTCTCTGCAGCTGCTGAGCCAAGGCTGGGTCAATCACCGCCCCAGGGGGTGGTGGAAAGAACCCAGCAGGGTGGGGCACTGCTGCCCCAGGTGGGTGATTGGGAGCAATGATCGGATGGGCAGGGGGCACGCCGGGCCAGGTGGGACCACATGGAGCGGAGGGGGAACGAGCCCGCCCTCGTTAGGCGGGGGCATGACTCCGGCTGACAGGTAGGTGTGGTGGATGTGCTCCTGGGGGTGGAAGTGTAGGTGTGTGTGAGAGTGTGAGTGTGAGTGGTGGTGGGGGGTCAGCTGCCTGGCCAAAGACGCGGGCGGTCTCGCCCGCATTGGTCATGCTGCGGTGCTTGTGCCAGGGCGACCCTCTCGTTGTGTATACGTTCGTTGTGAAGACGCTCAGCAGAGAGTCGCTCTGCTGACAGCCTTTCTGCCGCCATCCTCTCCGCATATTGATGGTCCTGGCTGGTCTCTACTACTGTAAGGTGAGGATGCAGGCAGGTGCCTCTCAGGGATCGTTCCAATGGTACAGGGTAACCAGAGCAGCTTGCGCCGCGAGAGCCACGCTCTGTGATGCACTCTGAGCCTGTGCCTGAGCTATTGCAACATTCTGCACCATAGCGGCATTCTGTGCGAGTGCGGCGTTGTGGGCGTGGTTCTGGGCCAAAATGGCACTCTCTCTCACCGCCTGCTCGTACGTGATCAGCTTCATCCTTTCCTGCATCTCCCGCTCACGTAGTTCCAGCTCCATAGCCTCCCTGTGCCGAAGCTCTTGGGTTCGTACCTCTCTCTCCCGGAGCTCCCGCTCGACCAGGTCGATCTGGGCATCGCGGCTCCCCAGGGCGATGGCAGTCTCCATTTGGTAGCGCAGGATTGGGTCTGGACCCATCAGATGGTTGGCCACGACCCCAGGGGGTGGCATCCAGGGGGTTGCACTCCGGCATGAGGACGGGGCAGACTCGCTCAGCGTCCTGAGGGCAGGGGTCTCATGGCCGGGATAGGCAACTTGTACGACCCCGTAGGGGTAAGCTGAGGCTCACGGGTGGGCCCTCCTGAAGTCCACTGAGCCCGCTGATTTGGGCATCTGCGGTGTTGTTGGCTGGTGGCGTGTCTGGCTTCCTCTGCAAAAGACAAATAAAACTGGATTAATGTCTGATACATATTGTTCTCTATGAAGTGATGAAATTCTCTTAGCACTCTGAACACTCTGATCAATGATCATAGGACTTAGAATGCACTCTGACGATCCTGATGAGAGAATGGAATAACCTAAACTGTGAGTTACTCCAAGCTGTCACTCATTCACAAATTATCTCATACCGGGGATATGTGGCAGTGATACGATAGGATGTGGGAAATGTGGTAATGTCCAGTACACACTTAAAGAACAATGGTTATGTAAGCACGGCTTGACTCTTGATACCCACTATGGTATTAATTAGAGGAAATCAGGATAAATTTCAGCCGATACAGATGTCCAAATCTTGCACAATGTGACATGCAGGCAGGGAACCTGTAATACAAATCAATGCAAGACATGTACATTTGAAACCATTTAACAAGTGAAGTATGGATGGGATCTGAACAAGTGAGTTTTTGAACTGCTATTCAAGGTTTCAAGGTCATTTATATTGTTTGATTCAACCACCCTGATCTCAGAGGTTGAAAACCAGCCCACAGTGTTTTACATATAACCAGGACTGACCAGTGACCTGTCTCACCTTCAAATTCATTGGCCAATAACCATGTCTACCAAGTGTGAAAATGTGACTAATAGAAGTTTCCTAAAAATATGCAATATATCCTCCTTTAACTCAAAACCACATTCATAAAGTTCCACTGACTTCAACAACTTTGCCTGGATTATGCAAATTAGACACATTAAATGACCTCCAATGACCCAAAATTCATTGTTTAAAAACTCAGGTAATGAAGGCAGATCGCATCCATCAGGT
The DNA here is from genome assembly GCA_026419785.1 of Sclerodactyla briareus. NCBI lineage: Eukaryota > Metazoa > Echinodermata > Holothuroidea > Dendrochirotida > Sclerodactylidae > Sclerodactyla > Sclerodactyla briareus. Next base: position 48,364 of record JAODTK010004121.1, on the reverse strand, counting down.
TCCATGGAAATCTGACCAACTTCCAAAATTGGCATAAATCATGCAAAGTAAATGCATCAAACGATTTCGAGTGACCCTGAATTGATGTTGAAAATTTCTTGGGACTGAAGATGGACCACATAAACTAAGTTTGTCAGAACCTGACAAACTGATTTTTGCGTAAATTAGGTAAATTAGACTACAAATTAGCATATGTTATGCTTAAAATCTAATCAGCTTATTTACTATTGTCATGTAACTATGTGCCAAACCACATCACCTTATGGCTCCTACGGTTTGCCTATAATCTTGCCAACAAGCTTCAATAACATACATGGAGAAGGATAATTTACTTTACTAGTGACATCCACGCTCAAAATTTATTCAGATCGTGTTTGTCCAACCCAGATACCTCATACACTATTTCAAGAAAATCGGCCTTATTTTTAGAGGAATCTTCGCATGGGAGTGTGGCACACACCACCATAAGCAAGGATAAGCTGAAGTGATTGCTGAGTAGAGACAGTAACCAAGGAGTGTCCTTTGGCACAGTACTCACTTCCTCAATCTCTATAGTAGGAACATGTGATGGTTACTTTCCATTTTGTTGGAATATTCATCATCAACTCTTGATATCTGCATAAGTTATTCAGAATATAGCATTTTCAAGACCATTCTGAGGCAATCAAAACTCCTTAGACCAACAATATCTTCAGGGAGGCTGTTTTCACTCATGGATCACTTTTTGGGAGAAAAAATATTTCTGAATAGTTAACCTGTAAAGTTGCCACAAAGCTGGAGACGATGAACCCCCTCTTAGTGGTAACATTAGAGAATTCATAGAAAATTTGAAAGAAAGGTCTCAAAACCACAGCTGACAATTTTTGACAACCTCAAATTGAATCCCCTCAAATTTTGCCTTGAAATTTTTCCAATGAAGTCAAATGAAGATGCGTTAATTATATCCGTCCCAATAGCACATTTCGCAACACACCTAATTAATCTGGTGGCCCTCCTTTGAACGATCTCAATTGACAACTTATCTTTTCGAAAATAGGGCTTCCACACCTGCACGGAACTCCAGCAAGTCCTAACCACTTTTTGAACCCATCCTAACAATTACAACACGCAAGTGGCTTGACTGTTCTAACGAAATGGTTCGATACAACCACACTGGCCCTGCCCTCAGAATCCTAAACACCTCCTCCCTTTGGTCAGTGATAATAACTGACCAACTTTCATGATATTCGAGCTACTCTGGTGAGTAGAAACACCACTTGATGACACTCAGAAAAAAAAAAACCCTGATGACTGAACCTCCAGAGACCTCGGATCCAAAGTTCATGGATACCCATGGAAACATTGGTCGAATATAATGCTGATAAACTTGGATGAGTGTGCGGTTCCAGGGCCAAGGTTTGTGCATTTGACCTGTCTCGCAACACCCATACGGGATAGCGCTGGTCCTGCTCTTCTGAAGTTTTTCTTCATAATACCCATATTTTCCTTGAAATGGTGCAGGAATGAACATAATAGTGGCAGAGTCACTAGGACAAGTAAGTAGGCAAGCATCAAGGTTCAAAAAAAAATATTTTGCAAGGTTTGCTAAATGCCACCTCCTCCCTATGAAGGTACACCATAAATGGACATGGAACGGTTTCCTAGACAATCAATTGGACTCACTGCAAATCTTTCTTTTTCGTTCTCCTGTTGCCGTTCCTTCTCCGACTTGGTGCTGGGTGCGGGCCCCCCCCCTGTCCTTTCTCTCTTGCTGCTGTTGACGCTTGATCGCAAGCTTTGAGTTATCCAGGGGTGCAAACACAGGTCGTCCGGATGCAGGAGTTGTATCCCCGGTACCAGTGACGGATAAACCTGCACCAGAGAGAGACAGAGGCTTTATGCTATCAATCAACACATTCATCAACTATGGATACTTAATTACCTCACATTAAACTTGAGGTCCATAAGCATGAAGCCAGTTCAGTTGAACTATGGTTTTATAGGTTAGTAGTTGTCTAGTAGTAGCGCTAGTCCATAATAACACTGACTGAGTATGATGGTAATAAAGCTTTATCTGCAGGATTTATTTTCCGGCAGTTTTCCACATAATGGCCCCATTGATCATATTGATCTTGACTTTGGAAAAGTAAAAAAATGTCCCCATTGGCTGATACATGATACTTGGTCCAAGTTTGGTCAAACAGCTGTTGAGGAGCGAACATTTGAGAGTCCCCAAAGGGGAAATTCCCAAAAGTATTGACTGGATGGAATAGATAGGCTGATTGGGCAGATCACAATGGATCAACCAGCTGAAACTTGTGCCCTAGTTACATTTGAGATAGGGAACCATCTTAAAGCCCCTGTTGAGTGATCAACACTGCTGTTTGTGTGAGATCACAGCAAGGGTCATTCCAACATGCATCACAACTGATTTCGCAGTGACATTCATCATATTCCCTTGGAGCGTAACAGCTAAAAAATAATCTAATAGACTGTTTTCTGGTCCCATACCTTTGTTACATTTAAATGCAACTCGCTTGCAACACCATGGGGGGGGGGGGGCCGGTAATGACAGGTCCGTTTGAAAAACAGTTGTACCACAGTATATTGGCATAAGTTCTCTACTAATTTTTCGTGAGACTATTTGAAACCGATCAATACCAATTGGAGATCACATGAATACAATGATGACACAGATTGGCAATGTCATTCATGATTATTGTGAGGCGAACCCCAAGTGGATGGACCAAGAAAGCGAGGGCGACCACAGGTCGGTGGAGGAGGAGATCTAGAAGGTTGATTCCAGGAGGGAGTATGCCCAAATAGAGCAAGATGGAGTGAGGATAATTGCTGAGTGAAGTGACTGAAGTGAATCCAGTCACCCAGAATTAAACTGGGAGAGGATTGGAATGCTCTTCTTTTTTCTCCAAAGTGCTCATGGGAACCAGGCATATGCTACAATCCCAGGGAGCATTAGTGGGGGAAAATTGTGTGTATGGTGTATGACCTCGGGTTCCATGGGTATTGGGGTGCATAAGGCAATGGAGATAAATTGTCCTCCTAATTTAAGAATAAGTTTTGGGGATTAAGATTAAGTTTGGGGATTCATGGACTGAGCTGGTCCAATCTCTAAGCTGAACAAGAGGGCTCAAAATTATTGGAAGAGCAGTGGGAAGCATGGAGGGCTGTGTTGAACAACACACAGGCATGTGGATCTCAGTGCTATGGTCAATTTACACAAACTTATATCCTTCTTCTGTTTTATTGCACCCCCCCCCCCCCCCCCCCCATCCTCTCAGATGATAGGACTTATGGTAGTAGTAGTATATTCAGCCACAAAAATACATAAAAAAAATACCTACCCTATCCCTAATAAACAGTGATTATCTTGGCCAAGTCATGGCTGCACTCTGATTTCGATTACAAAAGGACAGACGGGCAGACAGATGAACACTGCACAAATCCAATATTGGACACTAGTTCGATGTTATCAGCCTAAAGCAGCGTTCACACCAATCCGGTAACAGCAACACCAGTGAATGAAAATCTTGAATTGACTATGACAAAACAAAAGAACCAATTGTGCAGTAGCTCATGCTATTAAATCATAATCAGTTGCTCAAGATCTTTGACCTCGTATGACCATGACCTGCACTTCACAACAGCTGACACCAGTATACTGTGAGCTTAAAAGAAAGAGAATAAGAGGGGTCATACCTTGCACTGCCGCTGATGTGGTCGTTTCTGTCCACCACCACAGGGTCTGGTGATGGCCCCCTAGCCACGACACCATCCTCCACCTCATCAACCTGGTCCTGCCTGTGATACCCTCTCTCGGTTGGACAGCCTCCTCCTTCGGTTCACCTTGGGGGTCACCAGGGGTGACTGGTTACAAGTGTTGTCGCCATGATGGCCACTGTTTTGGCCAGTTTTCTCAGCACCTGGCGTGGCACCACTATTCTTCCCGTTGTGGATGGTGGGCATTCCACCACTGCCACCGACTGTCTCGGTGGGCTCTGTTTTGACCACTGTACGGGAGGGGTAGGACATCCCAGAATGGGGCGGGTACCCCTGCAGACGTCGGTAGAAGCTACCTTCCCTCCTCTCTCATGTCTTCCGGTCGAGGGGCGACCTCGGGTGATTTTGGCTCCTGCTTGACCCTGAATGGTGCTGGGAGAGATTTTTGAGGTGATCTGCTGGTATGGGCTCCTCCTGGCTGTGGTGGCTTCAGTGTTTCTTCCAACTTCCTGGTGTCCATGAGTGGGATTCCAGGTTCTTTCTTCAGATGAACCCCAACATGGGATCCCTGATGAGTCCACCCTGCCCGGTTGATGCCTCGGGTGGCAGGGTAGCCCGGTCTCTGCTGTATACCTTTTCAGGTGGGGGTCTCAACGAGGGTGGTTTGACCAGTGGGGGTGGTTCTCTGGATGGTGGAGCCTGGTCCCTATAAGGGGTGGTACCGAGGCAATGACCTGGGTGGGTACTTTTGGTGACCCTCTAATGACCCTTTCCTTGTTCTCTTCCCAGCATACGTTCAATCAGAGGTGCTTCTTCCTTGCTTGATCCACGAATGACGCCAGCTGAGGCTCCTTCTGTACTGATCCACTGTTGAAAGGGGAGGAATACCGACAGAGAATTCTCTCGGGACTGAACCACTCCTCTGAGGGGAACCATCAGGTCGACTTAGGATCTTTTGAGCCAGTGCCGAGATGAGAATGTTCATGTGACTGACTCATTGCATTCATGTATCGTCTGAAAAAATCTCCAGTAGGCTTCAGACACTGTTCTGTGGGAATGTGGGAGATGTCTGGTTGTTTTGATGACGGTTGGTCTCTCCCTGCTGGATAGTTGGCGGGACAGCCTTCACAGCATGGTCCAAAACAGTTCTAATGAGCAGTCTCTCTGATGGTAGGATAGCCAGCTGTGCTGAACTCGTATTTGGTGGTAGTGGTGGGGTTTTGGGGGACATGGGTTTATGCGTGGCGTCCCCTAGTTTATCTCGGACTGGCTTGGACTGTAGGTTTGAGTTCCTTGTCAGGTGCTATGTCCCCTCTTGCTGTACCAGGCACTGCATGAACAGGCTTTTCTACCCCCTCCCTCGGTAGATTCCTGAGTAAGGGTAACCAGGGTACGGAGGTAGCCCACTATAGCGGTATCCATGTGGGTAATTGGGAGGGTGTCGTGGGCGAATCTGTTGCTCACTTGGTGCAGTCATCCTGCTACTTGCAGCTTGCATCCTGTTCCTCTCTCGAGGCCTCTGACTGTCTCCCTGACGGAGGCCCCAGCCTGCCCTTATCAGCCCGTTCCACCTCCGCTGCCCTCCGGGCATCCATCACTTTTCACTCTCTCAATCCAGTCCTGATGAGTTGTGAGAGGGTGGCGTCAATCACATTTGACATGATCTCCCGTCTCTGGGCCGTCTCCAGGACTTCCCTCGACTGACTGGAGAGTGACGCCTTGTCCCCAGAAAATACATTAATCTGGGACACTATCGCTTCTTGTTGGTGGTGAAACTCTTTAGATTTCTCAGAGGCTGATCTCAACGTTGGAGGAACATGTCATGTTGAGGGATAGCGTCTCCCGAACCGACTGCTCATCGGGAACAATCCGCATCTGGAGTGGATCCTTCAGCTTGTGCAGGTCAACCTTGACCTCTTTGATGACTGGAACTGTGAGACAAACACTTTGCTTACCGCGGGCAACGCGCAGCATCCCCCACTGGTCCGCATTCCTGACTGGGTCGGACCAGCGTTGGCTACGTCTGATACTGCTTTCTGTGCTGCCATCTCGGATGCACGAATGCAAGCATCTGAGTGGTATCCGGCTGGCGGTTTCACCAACTACTGGATGGGCAAGCCAATGCTGGCCTCCAATGGAGTTGGCTTCACCTCTGAAGACATAGGAGTGGCCATTGTGGGATCCCTATTCAAGTGAGGAGGAATGCCAAGCCCCCCAGCCCCACGTTGTTGGGATAGGGCCATCTCTCCTGGTTTTCCATCTGATCGGGACAGCGCGAAACCAAATTTGGGGTGATTTTTAGCATCTCTCGAGATGGTACCATGACTCTGTGCCTCCGGTTTAGGCTCGTTTGTTGCTGGCAGCAAACTACTCTGTTGGGCAGTATGTGATGGGACAGTGGCTTGTGACACACTGGCTACTATTATGGTCCTGTCGCGATTCAGAGATTCTGCGTTGTAAGTGACTGGGTCCGAGTTTACCGCTGCTTCTAGCTCCGCAATGCCTCCTTTTTCCATACTCGCAACACCGAATCCTATTAAAACGAAAGGAAACATTCATAAAGCATCGCTATCATGGAACAAGTGTGACAGCCACTTCAACAGAGAAGGTTGCAAAATTTTGATTTGAATGAAGTCGCCAATGTGTCAGCACAAAGTTTGTCCCACAGTGATGGGGCAGCCCCAGTAAATGCATGGCCTGAGCCATGCCCCGATTACGGGGTACATGGAAAATCATTGCCTGACATGCAGAGAGAGCCCTGTGGCTGATACACCACAACCATGTCGCTAATGCGACGGGCCACCAGTTTCCTACACTGTGTTGTGCATGGCCAATTGATTTTAATAACCTTATTATTAGTCATTTCCCATCCTTATGAACATTTATTCCCTCATACTATCGTATAGTGAAACGCACACACACACAATTATTGCTTATTAACTCTTGCCATGTTATCATTAATAACATTACTGCTAACTTTCCTGGCCTATTTTAATATTTCAAAATATATAGGCCTCATCTTATTAAATGATTTCTTGCTCACACGGTTTTCACATTGACTTTGTATCATAGGTGATCCTTGGGTCTCCTACTACTTCACAAGAATTTGCATAAGCAGTTGTGGCCTTATTGGAACACTCAGTTCATTGAAATAATCTGAGGATTCGGCTGCCATAATGTAACGAATAGAGAGTCAAGTAATATTCACATGAAATTAGACTTCAAGGGCATGAGATTGACTTACTTATGGCTCAACCAGGGATTAGTCAGCTCCTCCTCCAGACAGAAACATGAATGGATGTTGTAACTACGAACCACTCCACAACAGCCAAGATCAAAACCATACAAGATCGAAATATTACAGAGGTTATCAAATCAGTGTGCTCTTGACTTTATACTGTGCCATCTGCAGCTCTTACTTACCTTGGCCCAGGATTGTTATATGGGTTTGAGGGTGAGGTTTCAGCCATTTTTTATCTTCCTCGTCATCCTCTGGCTCTTGCTTGATGTCGGGGACACTGACAGGACTGCCCGAGGCTGATGGCTCCGAGCCAGAATTCGCCACCTGCAAAGAAACCATCAAAGAAACTTGGTACAGATAGTCCAATAGTCTTACAGTCATAATGGGAGAGAATTGGAGAGGACTGTAATTAATTGTGGCCGACGTATCTGCCGCCGGAAGATTTTCTGTGATCGCGAAATAATTTCAAAATACTCACTAGGATTCTGCGGCGCTTACAGAAATGTTTGGATGGTTTCCATAGTGGGCATTGCCCGTTCATCATGTGGCGGTCAACTTTGATTTTCGACATGAATTCTGCAATGCAGACTTACGTGTTTCAGAACTTGGCAGTCGCTTTGAGAGCAACTTTTATTTTTTTCCTCTTGGACCCCACCCAGTAGCCATTTCGAATTTGTTGCACTTTATGATATCAACTGAGATGGATAGCTTTGTTGACTGATTGCTCGAATATGGGATATACACGTTAGCAAATCACCTGCCAGGCGAACCTTTGGGTGAGGAGAAGAAGAAAGCTCCTGCTACATCTGCTATCTTGCTAACAAGAATTCCTGTCGCCCACTTTTTCAGAGAAGAGGAATATTAACTATAACAATAATCAAAAGACATATAATGCATGCTGTGAGGTTAGTCCTCTTCTCAAATTCTTCTGGCTCCCTCTTACATATGCTACAGTGTGTACAATGTAAAGTACAACAATCCCGTAACAGATGGGTTGTTATATTATCACAGGTGAAAAGCCTCTGCTTTGAAGATTCTAACACATGTTGCCATGTTAATTCATTTGAGTAAATTTTACTATGATTCTCATGGAGAGAAGATGCAGGTATGCCCAAAGACACAGTAGGTGCTGTTATTTTCACCTGATAGCAGAAAAGACCTTCTTGTTAACAATCCTGTCTTCGATCAGATTCTTAACAGATCCTAAAATATAATCAGATCGCACCCCAACTTCACATAGGACTCTGAACTATGTTCAAAAGAAAACTGCCGTACATGCCAAACCGTGATCGAGCTACACAGAGGTCGAATGGGTGCATACCTAGTACTGCAATGTCATCTGTAGATACTTCACCTGGTCAAAGTACAAGGGCCATGCACAATCATCGTTAAACTGGCACATATGGAAAGAGGGCATGTTTTAAAACCCCACACAAATATTTGGCGATTCTGGCATGTTCCCTTGTTGAGTTTTCTATCTCATTTTAATGAATTTCACCCTAACTGAGGACGTCACCAGAGTAACGATGCAAAGTTCGCCACGTGAATTTACACAGTAAATGTTGATTTTTTGCACCATTATAACAGGAAGATATTAGTTAATATTCATAATGAAATGATGAAATTATTTTTTCATATCTTGTGAACAAATTTGTAAGTTTCATCAGATCCCATGTTAGTTCTTTGTTACTAGGTGGTAAAAGTACATGTTTTGGATTACCTTTGTATCACACAGGGTCACAGGTTACTTGCATGAGTCACGGGGACACACTACCACAATAGCAGAACTGTCTCCTTTTCACACTCGAATCAGCTGATTTTTTTTCTGAGGTTTAGGTTCCCTAGGTATACTAGGTATAAGGCACCAAATAGCGGAGTTTTTGTTTACAGGACCATTGTGCTCACAAGGCCATTCCTCTCTAGTAGTATTTCGATGAGGAGTGTAGGCATGCAGACGGCATCATGCCAACTGTCTACTTTTCGTTCTTTCTTGCTTCAGGCTTATTAACTGGACAGCTTCACCACTTAGTGGTACTTACTTGGTGGTAACTGCACACAGACAGCAATGAGCCAACTGCCTATACCCATCTCTTCCTGTTTCCAAAGTCTTCATTCAGAAGACCCAACCAGAATTTGAACCCTGCTTTCCCAGGTTGAAGGCTCTGTGACAGACCTTCTCATTGAAAAGTTTCTATTAACAAAATATACCCATATTTTGGGGTAGCTGTAAATGACAGACTGCCATATGGTGATGACCTCCTACTGACTGCCAACTTCAAGGGGGTTAATCGGGGACATTATGGAGGCTCACACCACACTATCACTAGACTGACCTGCTTAGTCCTGTTAGGTGCTGCACTGCCTGTCTCACTAGATGAGCTCATAGCACTGGGAGAGCTACGGCTGGGTGGGCCCAGGCTGCTGCTGCTCTCCCGCTGGCTCTGCTGGAGGAGGGTGCTGCTCGGCTCACGCTGGACCGTACCCTGCTAGAATCAGCCTGGTAACAAAATTAGAGAAATATTCATATCATATCCTTTATGTATGAATGCCAAGGAGAAAATACAGAATAGCTTTTCTTATAGATTCTCAATTTTGTTTATATTAGGCAGCAACTCATTGTAGAGTGAAATGAACTAATATACACATGTGTGGTCCTAGTTTCTAATTATGGTTTGAGCCATTGATTTCCTGCGCCTCCCACCAGAAACCAATGCACATATTCTAACAGACACAGGGGGCAGGCATCATTCATAAGAGCTAAATCACTCTCAGTGCACTCAAATATGACCAGTGGTTGTAGTCGAAGCCGCCTACTTTTCTTCCGCCATTCCAAGGCTGAGACTACTACCTTTGAGGCCAAGGCCGTGGCAACTCGCTCGAGGCCAAGGCCGCACCATCTGAGGCTGAGATTGAGGCTGGCTGAACATATTCAAATACGTCTTCAAAAACGGTGTCCTGTAAATTTTTTTGTTGGCACCAGAAAATCACATCTTCATAAGTATTGTGTACCGAAATTGAAGTGGACCGAATTCCCGAGGCCAGGGGCCCCGAGGCGAAGGCACTTGCTTCCAGGCCGAGGCAAGGAAAAAATGGTCTCGAGGCGGGTCTTGGAGCCTCTAACACTGCTTATGATCACATCCTGGTAGAGTTACAACTGCCTACAGTAACCTCCAGGCATTCTGCCTTTTTTTTAAGCTTAGTTCCTTGAAGATACAGCATTTTGTTTTCCAAACCAACCATCCAATGTCAGGTCTAAGTACCAAAGCTGGAGAACCTATCCTATACAAATACAGTGCCTATTTTCGAGGTACAAGGCTCCAGTGATTACAACTTACAAGTTCTGTCCGTTTGCCGCAATTTCTCCTCAACTGCCAATTCTTCCTCCTTCACTGGTTGGAAGAGGTATGGTGGCGGGTCTTTTGGGAGGGGGAGGGTCGGCATCTCACCATATTTCTTGAAGAAACATCTACATTCAGTACACAGCAGTAGCCTCTGCTGTCCCCCATGGTGCCAGTCCTTGGACACTGGAAAGGAAGGAAATATGTAACCGTTGGAAAGGGTTACTGGGGTAGGAAGGGTAGCACAGACTACAAGCCACCCTGCTTATCAGTTCTTAGTAAATGGGTGGAGGAAAAATATAATGCAAATTTTCAATGGCACTTGCTCAGGTTTTTTTTCTAAATAAGAAGAACCTGGAGGAGGATTAATTCATCGTTAGAGCTCCGGACTCAAGATCAATAGCACTGCAAGTTTTGAATCCCATTTTTAGCCCGAGGGCTTTCTTGCAGTGCTGCTAGACAAGGCATGTCTCCCCTCGAATGTCTCACGCTACCCATTTTAAATTGGGTACCTCGGGTAACAGGAGTAGGCTACATTGGCTGCTAGGGGTCGTGAGCAAACATACATCCCGGGTGGTGCAAGGCAAGGTCTTCATCAGGTTACCAATAACCAGGGGATTAGGTTGCTAGTCTGTGTGAAGAGGCGCTGCCTCGATAAAAGACTATAAACCCTAATCTCAATCTCAAATACTTCATTTTGATGATATACTTGCTGAGCAGAGGTTCCTACCAATTCAAGGCCCAGCACGGGTGCCGACCTGGATGCTGCATGTTATTATCAGCTGTGGAGCCTCTGCCAAGTACACAGAATGAGGAAATGCCTCTTTGGTCGTAACTCAATGTGGGGATGGGGGTTATTACACGCAGACAGCAACATGCAAATGCCCACCCCTCGCCTGCACTGGCTCTAATCCAGCAAGGAAGCAATAGGTACCAGTATTGGTATGACCTGACGAGGTGCTAAGCCAAGGCCATACCAACGTGCTAAACCACTCAGGAATGGAGAATGGGTTAGACAGAGTAAACAGTGGACAATGTGTGAGAAATGAATTCATGGCAGATGTACAAAGGAAAGGTGACCCCAAGTCTGGCAAGAGATTCCATTTTTGGAAGTTACAAGAAGAGAATTGAAGAGAAGGTGGAACTGGTGAAGGAGCTGTGTGAGGAGGTGGCAATAGTGAAAGAGGGTTTATAGGGTGAGTGTAAGTGGGGGTGTGGAGCAGCAACAGCAGAAGCAAGGTTTGGCTGGGTGAAATTCAGGGAATGTGGAGAGCTCCTACATGGGGAGGTTTTTTCCCCGTAGATGAAAGAATGGGTTCATTGAGTTGAGATCTACAATGTTCTATGTATGGAGTGAGACATGTAGTTTGAGGCCATCTTGAGATAGGGTCCATGTGTTGCCACTCAGAGTGACTTACCAGTGGTGAAGCAGTGTCTGCCTGCGTAGCCACTCAGTCCCTTCTCACTGTCATACTGTCAAAGTCACCCCTCTCGCTGAGCTAAATCCACATGAGAAACACAACTGCCGATATCAGATGTTATCCCCAATATTCAGAGGAAACACTTCTGGTGACCTTTTTGTAACGGCTTTCACGCCACAACGACAGCGTTTGCATGACTCCCAGTGCCCTTTCGTATCTGTTAAACTACTGTAATTCATCAAAATGTTAGGTCAACAATAATTTTGATGTACTATAACAGAAATTGGACATTTTTTTTTTGAATGGAGCCTGTGCATATGCTACAACCTTCCATTCTTGTGGCAAGGAATGTTATCTACAATGCTTGAACCATCCAGTCTCGGGGCAAGGATTGTTATCTACAACACCAACACAACCAGTGGTCATCACTGCACAGGGGGCGCACCAACATGGACAACCTAAGAGCCCTGAGATACCACAACAGAGAATGTACGGACCTGTGTTGGTCAGATGGCTTGGGAAGGCATAACACCACAACCTGAAATTATTCTTGGCCAAAATGACTTGTTTGCATCCCGGTGAGCATGAACATTTCTATAACTAGAACCATGACTAATGAGGATCGTGATCACGATAAGTGAGCTCATAATGTCTGTTCTACATGAAGAGCTATAAGTTTCTTGCACTGAGTTGTGAGATAGCTTGAATTGAATCATTTCTCTCCTCCTGCAGTTGAACAGGCCATGCTATTGAATATGAGCTGCAGGTCACATGGTTGATTAAGTAGGCTCCCACAAACTAAGTCAGCCGCTTTACGCTGACCATTTCCAAACTTGCTGATGTTACAAGCTTTGAGCAGTGACTTTAGCTTCATATCACAGTCAAGGTTCCACAGAACAGCTGGATCATAACAGTTCTTCAGCAGTCTCCTGGAATATTAACACACTCGTATCGTCAAGGATGTCACAATAATATAAAGATATACTATGGACGTCACACGATCAAAAAACTTTTATCTGTTGACCAAGTCAGTAGATATGCCCGAGGACTCGTGTGGTTGATGTGCATAAAGCATTGCATACAGTGTTCTATCAAGAACTAAGAATGTACTTTGGTTCATTAGCTGATTACCCTACCAGCTCAAATGTGTTCATGTCCCTAATGTACCAAATGGAATGAAGCCAACGAATCAGATACTACCTACAATACTCTTGCTCTGCTCTCCACAGTTTTGCAGCTTTCAACAAATAAGGGTGACACACACTCACACAAATACGTATACAGTTCAGATGAGACAAAAACGAGGGACATGGCTTCTTGAACTGGCATATAAAGAGAAATCACATCGTGGGGACTTACTTGAGTCGGTGCAGGGAGGTGTTGTGGTTTGGCTCTGTCTTGATCTTCTTGAGGCCGTGTCTGCGGTGTCTCCGGCACCCCCTGCTAGTGGCAGCCTCAGGGTCTCTTCCAGTAGTAATAGACCTCTAGTCAGGCTCACCTGTGATCGACAGATTAGGTTTAATCCAACTTTCCCATGTGGCATGATATTGAATAGATCACATGTCCGTTAATGGAAACACTTGTGAATGCAATTGATCAGAGCAGCGATTATGCAGACTCAGTAAAATATAACAATGCACATATACAAATAAAGGGCCCAACATACTGGCACTACAAAAAGTGGGTAAACTTAATCTACAAACACATTCCAGCAAACATTTGTAAACTTAACCACACCTGCTCTGGTAGATCGCTACATGGAAGGCCATTAAACAATGTTGGGAAGGTGACACAAGAGTTTCATTCCATGCATTGCATTCGAGGCTTACCCACAAGACGCATTCATGTTGCACTCTTCAGGAAGTATCTCTAGTTCAAGTAGTGGTTATTGAGACGTTGAGTCGCATGTGCCCTTGATGAGCCCACCCCTCCTTTACACCACACAACATCTAGATGTGTCCTCGTGACTGGCACAACTCATTGGCATTGCAAGTACTATTCGATTAAGTTTTTACCCTCATCCTTACAACAATGCCAGACCATTTTCAACATGTTGACAATGAACAACATTTATTAAACTCTATAATCAAACATATTCCTAAAGTTCCTCACTGTCTCTTTAGTGTGGAAGGTTCTCTGTCTTTTTTCATGAAAAGCTTCTTGCCAAACTTGCCTCATGCCTCGACAAAACGTTTCGTGGAGAGGAGACGACCCAAAAAAAAGTCAGGTGGAGAAAGTACCACTGGAATGAAGATCTCTCAACACTGTTCAAAAGGTTTAGCTACCTAGTCTGCTTGTCATGATTGGAACAACTGAATTATTGACTGAGCAGCTCTTTGATTGTCCTCATTCTAATCCCCTTTAGGCATTGTATCAGTATTACTTCTTATTCATTTAATAATCTTACAACACTGTATTACTCCATCAATCACTTCACGTTCCCATTTCTATCAGAATATGCTTCTGTACTGTTTTGATGTTTATTATTTTAAAAGTGTCCTATTTATTTTAAGGTGCTTCATATTAACATATTTTCTGCATGTTAATTTCCTCCGTGGATTAAATAAGTTGGCTGAATTACCCCTGGATGATGCTTGTATGCCAGGACTCCCACATATTTTAATAGGTCCCTTGGACGGTGTTGACCCATTGAATCCAGTAACCTTAGCCAACGGTAACCTATTTGTCAATTGTTCTTGAGTATGGACTACTATGCACTGCACCAATGAGAAGCATAATTCACAAAACTCACTGGTTGTGAATCTGTGAGCTTACGATACCACCAATCGATGAAATTCTTAGCCAAGATGGCTCTTAACCCTTACTTCAACCGACGAAATAATACGGGCGATAGGGTTTCCACCGGACTACTCTAGGATTGCCGGATGTTCAATGGGCATGGGGTGGGGTGAAAAGTACAATATTGGTTAAGTGGTTAAGTGAAATGATAGCAACACCACACAGTTGGGGCTGCAGAATTAAATTACTTAGGAATCCAAATTCTTCTGCACAGCTACACAGGATGTCTGAACAGTTGGTCAGCGACGGGGCCTGAAATTCATATTCAATGAAAGGATGATTATACTGAGTAATCCACCACTGGTACATGAGGGAGGGAACTGGAGGGGAAGCACTGCTAATTGGTTCCTCTGGTACTGGAGGAAGATGATGACTTACCAGTCCTCGTGGCTCCACTTCCTATCCACAGGTGGACTGGTACACAGGGTTCTTAACCAGGCTTAGAGCTTTGGCATAGCTGTAATTGTTCTCATGGAGCTGGAACAAAGCAATGGCAGCATGATCAATATATTGTGAATCTATTATCACCTTTGCCTATTGGGAGGTCGTCCTGGCCAGTGAAATGGGAACCCATTCTACAAATAAAGTGTACATTAGCGGTCAAATTTTTGTGAAACCAAAGACACACACGTACAAAAATGGCGCTGAGTCTCTTTCGGAACTTTTGTTCAGGCCAGAACAACAAAACTATCACATGACATTTTTTTATGGAGCTTATTTGTACCAAACCTAATCATGGAAGACTTATCTTATAATTTGTTGGGCACAGCAATAATACCTTGGCCCTGAGAGGAGTTCCCACTTACAAGGTTTGGTCCTGGAAGGCTTTATGAATCACTTTCCATGAAGTGTTTAGTGGAGGTAAAAGCCCAGATACAGGAAATCTCCAGAAGGGATACCGAAGAAATATACAATCTATGTATTACGACTGCTCAAAGAGATTACACTCAATTATGAGAGTGGGAATACGGAACTATGGCTGCAACAATGCCTTCAAGGTCAGGAAATTGCAGTAGTTCTGATGGACTCAATTCCTCATAGACCCATCAAACCAGGAATCCCAAAGCTTATTGATTCCTTGACCATTTCTAATAACCTATGGGATGATAAAAACCCAACTCCAGATCGATAGGGCCAAGATTCTGGACTTAGCGTGTCCACAAGAGGTTGCAGACTGTACATGATGACCTAAGATGACCTTGACCTGAACCCAAAAACAATAGTATATGCACTCTTATGGGAACCCACTACCAAGTATGGCTCCGCCATCCAGGTAGGGGTCGAGTTATGATCTTCATAACATTTTCTCACAGTTAACCATTTATCCCAAATTATCCCTGGTCGAATAAGAAAAACCAGAAAAAGCCGAAAAGGATTAGTGATTCCTTGGACACAACGTTGGTTGTTTAGTGCCTAATTTCCCTAACACATAGTCTCATGCGTTTAAACTGAGATTCAATAGCAAATGATCAATAGGCATAAAGGGGTACATGACTTTACCTAGCTGACCTAAGATGACTTTGACCTGACCCCAAAACAATAGTGATCATTCACTCGTTATGGGGAACCCACGCCATACCAAGGATGATCTCGTCAATCCAGGTGGGGTCTTGGTGGGAGTTTGCTCTTCTAACAATTTTCCACAGTTTAACCATTTCTGCCCAAAGAATCCCCTGGTCGAATAAGAACATCTAGAAAGCCAAAAGGCTTAGGGATTCCTCGGACACAATGGTCTGGATGTGTTTCAAGTTCTTAATTCCCTAACACCAGTCTCATGCTTTTAAATGAGTATAACAATAGCAATAATGATCATAGCATAGGTAAGACTGTGACCTATGCTGACCTCAAGATGAACTTTGACCTGGACCCAAAAAAATAGTGATAAGCAGTTATGGGGAACCCACATACAAAGTATTGCTCCGCCATCCAGGGCGGGGTCGAGGTTATGCTCTTCATGAAATTTCTCCCACGTTTAACCATTCCCCAAATAATCCCTGGTCGAATAAGAAAAACCAGAAAGACAAAAGGCGTTAGTGATTCTTTGGACACAACGGTATGGTTTTGTTCAAGTTCTTAACTTCCCTAAACACCAGTATCATGCTTAAACTGATATCAATAGCAATAATGATCAATCAGTATAGGAAGGGACTGTACCTATGCTGACCTAAGATGCTTTTGAACCTGACCCAAAACCATAGTGATCACACCTCGTTATGGGGAACCCACGTACTCAAGTATTGCTTCGTCCATCCAGGTGGGGTCGAGTTATGCTCTTCATAACAATTTCTCACAGTTTAACCATTTCTCCCAAATAATCCCTGGTCGACTAAAAAACCCATAAAGCCAAAAGGCTTATTGATTCCCGGACACAACGGTCTGTTTGTGTTCAAGTTCTTAATTTCCCGAACACAGTCTCATGCTTAAACTGCGATCACTATAGCACTAATGATCAAAAAAAAAAACTAGCTAGGTAATGACGTACCTATGGCTGACCTAAGATGACCGTTGACCTGACCCCAAAACAATAGTGATCATTCACTCGTTCTGGGGAACCCACATACAAGTTATTAGCTCCGTCCATCCAGGTGGGGGTCGATTATGCCCTCTTCATGCCAATTTCCACAGTTTAACCATTTCTCCCAAATAATCCCTGGTCGAATAAGAAAACCAAAGACAAAAGGCTTAGTGATTCCTTGGACACAACGGTCCTGGTTTGTGTTCAAGTCCTAATTTCCCTAACACCAGTCTCATGCTTAACTGATATCAATAGCAATAATGATCAATAGTATAGGTAATGACTGTTACCTATGCTGACTAAATGAACTTTTGACCTGACCCCAGAACAATAGTGATCATTCACTCGTTATGGGGAACCCACTACCATATTGCTCCGTCCATCCAGGTGGGGTCAGTTATGTCTCCTAACAATTTCTCACAGTTTAACCACTTCTCCCAATAATCCCTGGTCGAGATAGAAAAACCAATAAGCCAAAAGGTTTAGTTATTCCTTGGACCAATGTCTGGTTGTGTTCAAGTTCTAATTTGCCTAACACCAGACTCATGCTTAAACTGAATCAATAGCAAATGTACTAGGCCATGTTTCATGACCAGCCAGGCAGGTTGGACATAGCCTGATTACAAGGTAAAGTAGGTCTGCAAAAATACCAGAATTTTACAAGTTCCCACTTTTCCCCAGAATTGACCCTAAACGAAAATAATAGCATTCATGGCTCATCACCCCCACTAAGTTTGAACTTGATCCAGCCAGGCATGTTGGACTTTTAGCCTGATTACAAGTCAACGTGCCAAAATACCAGAACTTTTAAATAGTTTCCACTTTTTGGACCAAATTTGACCCCCAACCATCAACAATAAATGCATTCATGTAACTCATCATGGGGAGGACACCTGCCAATTTTTAACTTGATCCAGCCAGGCCGGGTTGGATTTAGCCTGATTATTGACACCTAGAATTCATAATGCCTCATGTACTCATTTGGGGAACATACCCCGCGTTAACGTCATCGTACAAAAGGCATGTGCGACTTCGCGGATACCAAGTTGAACATTATGCAGCCAACCCTACACAAACCAACAAAAGAGCATTGATGTACTCATCATGGGAAGCACAAAGCACACCCCCAAAGTTTGCATTTGATTCGCAAGGCATGTACGACTTAGCTTGATACAGTTTGAACATGACCTCAGATGACCCCAAACAATAGGATCGAGTACTCATGATGGGCAAACCACACATCAAATATGAGCTTCATCCATTTTAGGTGGGGTCAAGTAAGG
Organism: Sclerodactyla briareus; assembly: GCA_026419785.1. NCBI lineage: Eukaryota > Metazoa > Echinodermata > Holothuroidea > Dendrochirotida > Sclerodactylidae > Sclerodactyla > Sclerodactyla briareus. Next base: position 30,050 of record JAODTK010004121.1, on the reverse strand, counting down.
CTCCTCCCAATCGGCATCACATACACACCCACATATATACCTTAACCATGTAACAAACAACACACACAACCACACACTGTCATGACTTCGTTAAGAATCCAGAACATATGTCAGGTGGAAAATTGCGAGCCTATCGTACGCTCAGAGGGTCTGGTGTAAGGGTGACCGATAAGAGGGTTAGTCCCCTCCCCCTATCAGAACCGGGGGAGGGAAGCCTGCTGGCATAACCAAGCGAGAGCATCACTCACTGCTTCGATGGCATTGATGGTGGGTCGTCTTTAGATCCATCTTCACAGCCCTCGTCAGTGACCTACCATCGCACATCCCAACAAAGGCAGCAGACTCCTGCATAACGGGAATAAAGCCAAAAGTAGTAATTCCTTGGACACGACAGTCTGTTTGTGTTCAAGTTCCCTTCAAATTTCCCACACCAGTCGCATACTTAAACTGAGATTATCGCAAACCATGCACGGGGCGGCATGTTTCATGACCGCCAGGCAGGTTGACATAGCCTATTATTATGTAAAAGTAGGTCTGCCAACAATATTATCAGAATTTTAAAAAAGCTGTAAATGTGATCGGTTGATCGCTTGAACTTTGAACTGTTGACAACAATAAAAAGCATCATGTAACTCATCAGGGAAGCACACCCACATTTTGCACTTGATCCTTCCAGGGGCATGTTGAACTTGGCCTGATTACAAGGTAAAGTGCCCACAATTCCAGAATTTTACAAGTGTCACTTTTTTTTCCCAAAATTGACCTCCTACTCATACAACAATAAATAGTGTTTCATGTACTCATCATGGGAAGCACACCCACCAAGTTTGAACCTTGATCCCCCAAACGCAGTTGAACTTTGCCTGATACAAGATAAAAGTGCCCAAAATACCAGAATTTTACAAGTTTTCCTCCACTTTTTTGCCCAAAATTTACAACCTACCCATACAACAATTAAAAGCATTCATGTACTCATCATCGGAAGTCACACACCCCACCAGTTTGAACTTGATCCCACCAAGCAGGTTGGACTTTGCCTGATTACAAGGTAAAAGGCCCAAAATACCAGAATTTTACAAGTTTCCATTTTTGCCCAAAGATTGACCCCCTCCCATCAACAATAAATAGCGTTCATGTACCACCATGGGAAGCAACACCCACCAAGTTTGATCTTGTTCCCACCAGGCATGTTTGACTCCTGCCTGTTACAGGTAAGAGTGCCCAAATTACCAGAACTTTACAAGTTACCACTTTTGCCCAAAATTGAACCTCTACTCATACAACATAAATTGTTCACGTCCTCATCATGGGAAGCAACACCCACCAGTTTGAACTTGATCCCACCAGGAATGTTGAACTTTGCCTGATGACAAATAAAGTGCCAACTAAATACCAGAATTTTTACAAGTTTCCACTTTTTGCCCAATTGACACCCTCCTCCATACAACAATAAATAGCATTATGTACTCATCATCGGAAGACACAACCCACCAAGTTTGAACTTGATCCCACCAAGCATGTTGGACTTTGCCTGATTACAAGGTAACAGTGCCCAAATACATAATTTTACAAGTTTCCAATTTTTGCCCAAAATGACCCCCTACCCATCAACAAATAAATGCGTTATGTACGCCACCATTGGAAGCAACAACACCCACCAAGTTTGGATCTTGATCCCACTAGGCATGTTTGACTCTGCCTGATTTCAGGTAAAAGTGCCCAGAATAACAGAATTTTACAAGTGACCACTTTTTGCCCCCAATTGACCCCCTACTCAGACAACAATAAATAGTTTTCATGTACTCATCATGGGAAGCACAACCCACCAAGGTCGACTTGATCCCACCAGGCATGCTGAACTTTGCTGATTCAAGATAACGTGCCCAAAATAACAGAATTTTACAAGTTTCCACTTTTTGCCCAAAATTGACCCCCTACTCATACACAATAAAAAGCGTTCATGTGTCTCATCATGGGAGCACACCCACTAACGTTTGAACTTGATCCCACAGGCATGTTGGACTTTGCCTGATTACAAGATAAAAGTACCTAAAATACCAGAATTTTACAAGTTTCCACATTTTGCCCAAATTGACACCCTACTCATACAGTAAATAACAAAACCATAAATAGCATTCATGTATCATCAATGGAAGCACACCACCTAGTTTTGAAACTTGATCCCACCAAGCAGTTGGACTTTTTGCCTGATTACAAGTAAAGTGCCAAAATCCCAGAATTTTACAAGTTTCCACTTTTTTGGCCCAAAATTGACCCCCTACCCATACAACAATACCTAGCGTTCATGTACTCCACCATGGGAATCCACCCCACCAATTTTGAACTTGATCCAACCAGGCATGTGGAACTTAGCCTGAGTCCACGTATGCGTTACATACACACATACATACAACACGCCACCTGACTGCATAGATTCCTTGGCCTGTCCCGTCCAAGGAATCAAAAACAGGTTGATGATGATGAAATGGTTGCCCTCATAAAGACATGGTCATTTGGTTTAGCTTTAAAAAGACAACTGCAGGCTTTTTTCATACATGTTTCCTTGTGGATTTATTGGCCCTCAAAGTTGGGTCCATTATGCATAGGAATTGGGAGAATCCCAATTGTGCAATAACGAATGACGTCACAACTGGACAACCTGAAATTACTATTTATGTATTCATTGTTTCTTTTGTTGAATAAGTCAACATTCAGCAGATATTTCTGTGTCTTTTTCTCCTCACCAAAGTGACCATATACACCTACCAACCCACTAACAATCCTCTCTCTGTACTGCAATGCTTTGGCAGTGAAAATAATGGTGTGAATTACAATGGAAAATAAAGATTGTTAGCAGCGTTGTGCAAGTATGACATCAAATATTATTGCATGATGGATGCTTTTGATTTTGTGCAATACACAGGCACAAACGTCAAAATTGTATTCTGTACAGAAGTTGTAACTTGTTTTGGACTGACGCTCAGTTTTTCTCCAGCTAACTATAGTCAGCCTCTTTGTAATACATCCTGCAGTTACAACACAACCGCAAAGAAGCTATATATGGCAGCCTTTGTGATAGCCAAAAACCCAACAAATCACTTCCCTCCCCTATTGTTTCAACGCAATCAACCAAGAGAACTCCAATAGTGCATGTAACACACCCTCGTCATACACTTGTCAATAAACTAGGAACTCACCTAGCTGCTTGCAGATACATTTAAGGTCAATTTCGTTTGGTCTTGGGCGTCCAACCAGCTCTTCAAATTCAGTCACTTCCTCATCGTCTGAGTACTCCGTAGGGTTTCAAGGGGGTAGTGTGGCCTGATGGCTGGACCCAATTCGAATCTCACCCTGTGGTTCTCGCCAGACGTCTTAATGATGATAATATGAGTTACCCAACCTTCCAGTGGATTTATCCTTTTGCATTAGTTATCTGCATCACAGCCAAACAGAAAGATGTGCCATCCATACTAAAAAGAAGTACAGGGTTCCTATGGAATACTTCCCGACTACTTGCCGACAGATCCAAACCTATACAAGGCCCAGCTTAGGGTGGCAGACCTGTATACTATAGTATCAGCTGCAAACCTTCACCAGGTACACAGAATAAGACAATGCATCTGTTGTGTGACCACAATATCTAGGAGGGGGTGGTTACAAGGAGACAGCAACTGCCTTCCCCTCATTAACCCAGGGGATCAGGGGTCGAATTCCATTCGGGTCATACACCGACTTCAACAGAGTGCCATGCCACAGTATCTCACCGGCACAAGATATCAGTACTGTAGTATGCTATTACAATAAATGTATGTTTTTGATTGGTCATTCTAATGTGCATCAGAAGTTCAGAAATTTTGTATTGAGCAGTCAACTCCCTTGATCATAATTAGTTCTAAAAGAAAAAAAAAATCTTAATGGACGTTCTTTGTCCAACACCTGGTTATAATTTATTAAGAAGAACACTGTCTCACCACACTGGGAATAATGGAGGGAGGTGTTTGCAAGGCATTTTTGGCCAAAATGACACCTAGATGACCTGTGACTCAAATCCGAACACCCCATATGTACACTGAGTCCCTGATAATACTGACCAAGTTTCATGAGATCCAATTTAAATGTAGAAGCATTGGCATTTTCTGCAAAATGCAGAAATGGACCCCTATAGGACCTTTGACCAACTTACTGAACACCATGTACGTACCATTGGTCGTAATATGACAAACATCATGGTTATCCAATTCAATCTGTTGGGGGAAGAAGCCGTTTGACTGTTTGACCCAAAAACTGACCTTTTGAGCCAAAATTACCCTAGTGACTTTGACTCATATTCTGAAATCCCATAGGTACATTGGTCATGATGATACTGACCAAGTTCAGACTCAATTTGAACTGTAGGAGAGAATTTAGCAGTTTACTCAAAATGGCTGAAATTGACCCCTAGGTGGACCGTTGACTAAATTCCTGAACCACCCGTATGTACCATTGGTCATGATATAATTACCAACTCTCATGTTCATCCAATTCAATCGTGGGGAAAGAGCGTTTGACTCTTGACCCCTAGAATGACCTTTTGGCCAAAATGCCACTAGAAGCCCTATATGACCTCAAATTCATGAACACCCATATGAACCTCTAGTCATGGATTATACTGACCAAGTTCATGAACATCGATTGAACTTGGGAAAGAAGCATTTTGCATTTTTTTTTTTGCAACATTGACTTAAATTACCCCTAGATGACCGTTGCCCTCACTTCCTGAACAACCCGATGGCCCTTCATCAGTGATCATGTTGCCATGTTCATCATGATCGACCAAACACACTGCAGAGGAAGTCGCATTTGAATCAATATTGTGCACAGATAGATGATAGATAGATAGATAGATAGATAGTTACCTTGCCTCGAAGGGTACATACTAGGACTACACCCACAACCTCTGAATTACAAGCTTCATGCCTAAGCTACTGGGGTAACATGCACCACCGTTTGAGGAAGCCACAATTAATGATCATTACGATTTATGAGTGGGCTCTGTGGGGTGTGGGTAGGAGAAAAAAAAAATCTTACTGATATGGTTATTGCCACTTCATCAGTTGTAGGGACTGGGATGTTTTTAATACCTATGATGCTAATGAGGAGTACCATGCACAATGGTGGAATATGTTGTTGTTCCCTAGGACTCCAACCAGTACTCCTGGGAATTCTCCTGAATATATAAGGAAAAGCTCATGCAGGACCATTTACCTTGTTTCTGGGTTATTAGCGAGAATGAAGAAAAATGTGTCAGGCTCTGCGGGTGAAGGTCCCTGGTGCTGCATGTATGTCGCCCTGAAGTGAGGCACACAACAGCGCCCTCTGCTGTGAGAAAAAGTAACCCCCCCAAGTTATCCCGTACAGTGAGAGGGCTGTCCACACAAACTAATTCAATTTTATTGCGATAATCATTCTACAGTGTCAGATTTCCTTAACTAACTGTCATACAAGCTACTGGGAGTATTCAAGTCACACAGAGATGTATTGAACTGGACCATGGGTGAAAACAAAGGGAAAGTCGAAATAACCACCCAAAAAACAAAAGTTCTTTTCAAGTTTTTTTTCAATTAAAAGTGGTTGCAACATTCAAGGCTAGCCTATATGTGATGTACTGTATCGTTTCTAACAGCTTGCCCAAATAAGAAGCACACTTGACCTTTTTCCCACATGTGCTCTTTGTGTCGCACAAATTTTTGCCTAGAAACTTTCGTCATTGATCAGACAACCATGAATACCGAATCCTAATTACAGTGAATGCAGCCTCTATCATTTGTTTCTGTAGATGCAGTTCTATCAGATGTTGGTATAGACACTTCGATTCATATGCGTGACATTATATAAAGTATAGTTCCACCAATCACCTGTGCGAATAGACAGGGCCGCTTTCTACTAGGACGAAGTGATACATCTCTAGGATTCCCGGTTTTCCATTTTGATAATGATCCGAAAGACAAAAGGTTATTTATATTACCACTTTTATAACTTGTTGTTTTCAATGAAGATAAAGTAATAATAATAACAAAGTAACACATAAGTGCTGCAAAGAGTTTTCAGAGTAGTTATAGAGTAATAGTATACTGCACTTGTGTACAATTGCCTGGCACACAATATTATTTATAGGGCTGAACATCGAAATTCCCCTGAGGGACTACCATTGATTGTACATAGGTAGCGAGGGTACATTCAAGAAGATATATCACAACCACCCAAAATCATTAAGGGCATGACCACTCGAAAAGGGATGGAAGCTGTTGCAAGTACATTGGGGGTTAGAGCGGGGAGGGAAATTATTTACATGGGAAGGGAAAGTCCTTTAAGCAGCCAGACGGGCATTCCGAGGTCAGGGATGTGCAACCGGGGCATCGATGAAAACCCATGTATTGTTGTCCAGGGGTGGTAGCCTACTTATTTTGACTGGACTGGCCTGGACCATCCTTGCTCACAAGCCCAGCACCCATGGATAGCACACAACATGTTTATAAATCCATTCCTAGGTCATGATTGCAATCTTACCCGAGGTGGGTGATTGGATATGTTTAGTAATGTCTGAGCTGAAGAGCTCTCGTCTTGACACTGGGATCTTGGATCACCAGGTCAATACCAGACTCTGTAAACAATGAAAGAACAAAGGACTCCTCCCTAGGAATCGGATGGCAGGGCTTAGGTGTTTTACTAATAAATTTTTGACCAAATTTGGTTCAGTTGGCATTAAAACTCCTATGCTGGGGGCAAGGGCTAGATTCAATCGTGATCCCAATTCTGAAGACCTTGTATGACTCTACCCAGAGTCAAGCTGGACCGGCTGTGGGTCGGATTGCTCCACTCAGTTACCCATACCAGAGTGGTGGGAATGATTGTTGAAGAATCATGCTGATAGTGAACATAATGAACAATCCTGTTAGTGATTATGGCGGTCCTCATTGATAGCAGAGGCATATTGTCTACTACAATCCTCTTGCCCCAAGAAACAGCTAGTTGGGAAGGGTTTATCAGCAAACACTAAAAAGACTTTTTGTGCCAAACATGTCAAGTTTGTGGCGATTTATTATGGTCTCTTTTTGACACCTACATTTAAAGGCTAGTCAAGGAGTCAATATTGGAGTGTATCCAGGTCTTCCACGTTGGTTTGTGTTAGATTAATTCACCAGAATTGTGGACAGGCAGTATTGTGTACTGTGTGTTATACGGACAAATCGACTTGGCAAATCTGAAACACTTCATCTATGAGGGGGGGGGGGGGTGGGGGGGGGGGGGGGAATTGACAAGTATGATATATTTTGTTTGAAAATCTGAGAGCATCTCTATAAAATCTTGTGAATTTTACTGCCAGATGCCATGAATTATTTACTTTGTTGCCATCTTGAGGCAAAAGGGAAGAGGTCGACTGTGTTACCCGTGAGGTAACGGTAATTTCGTATTCGTCAGAGAAATCATAACCTTGTTGTATCGAAAGAACATATACATTATTTTGGTGAGATAGTGTACTCTAGTATAGGGGGGTAGATCCAGGCAGCCTCAATCATGGTCTAACAACTGTACATGAAACAGTCCTCAGTAAAAAGACATGTCTATGGTAATGGCAATCAGGTTAGGTCACTCGGTGGAGGCTGTTGACCAGAAGGATGTTTGGTCCGATCTTGCAAGTCTTTCCGATGCGTTCCGGGCAAGGGACCCAACTAATTACTCCTCTGATTGGGAGCTGCCTAGGTCGGCCAGCCCTAGCATGCTAAAGCAGAGATATGGAGAAGACTTCCTAAAATAGGGCGGGGCTATCGCACTTAGTTATATATACCACGGTCGAATATCACCACATATCGTCTGCAGAGGCTTCGTTTGACAAATCCCAAAAAATTGGGATTTGAATATTACGATTCACGGGGACGTTGATGTCAGTCACAGGTAGCACACGGGCGTGGATATGGAGGGGAGCAAATCTGATAGATCCGCAAGAAACTCCCCATAATTTGGTCATGCTATTTAAAGAAGACTTCCAATAACCGTTTACAAACAACGGGAAAATGAGGCAATTTATCGAAAAAATGATGCATTTGAAGCCTCTAAAATTGACCGAAGCCCCTGTTTCGGCATGCGCAGGCGTTATTGGGGTTGTTGGTATCGCCGGAATGTTCGGGAAAAAATATGAAGCCTTCAAATGGGGAAATGAAAAAGCATATCCATAATAACGTATGCCAAAACTATGTGAAGGTAGTCTAAAAACAATTCAAGATCAGATCATAGAGTTCATTTTCCAGCAGGCAGCCGTTCTCGTAAATTAGTAAAAAGAGAGATGTCCGATTGCACAATCAACGTTGACATCGCACGCCCACTAGTCCTGACCATGATTACGTTCGACAGCGAGCGGAACGAAAAGCCAAAGGTGGTTGTGTAGGCAAATCACGGATTGGTTAAAGGGTCATCCTGCACATATGAGTGAATGAGGCTGACACGAGATGAACGAAGTCAAATGCCTGTTTCAACAGGCTAGCCAAGCCAGACATGGGCTCATTTCTTGAGTTTGTACATGTAAGTATGGTGCCCGAGGGCCAAAACAAGGCCAAGGTGGGCAAATCGGGACTGAGGCCAGCCTCAACTGATCCTTGTCACTTGTACACATTTTTATAACAACCCCTAGCCTTCTGACATCAGTGAAATGGAGCATAGGTGGGTGAAATTTTGTGCCAAAATTTCTGGGTAAAGAGGGAAGGCTGTGATCACAAAATGGAATCAAGTTGAGTAGTACACGAGTAAAGTTACTCACTGTTTTGAGTGTTCCTGTCTTGAACCAGATGGCTGTAGGACTGAGTCCGGTACTCAGTATGCTGTAGAAGAATCTGACACTACTGACAGTATTCTTGCTCTAAGGAAAAATTATGAAGAAACTTCATGATGTTTCCATGATTCCATTCTTATGCCAAAGAGTTTCCCACTATAACAGCAAAGGTGAAATCGGTGAAGAAGATAGAATTCTGAGTTACAAGTGAATAAAATTTAATTAATATGAAAAAGCTCTATGAAAAATGAAGTTGCCATGATATTCTAGGCTCTACACAATTTCATAATTTTCTACAGTCAGACTGCTACACTAGGCCTTGAAATAATAAGCCTGTTCACAGTTGCAGCATAATGATATTATAATGATTGGAGGACAAAGGTCAGTCGGGTAGTAATTAACTGGAATGCACGCACAGCAGGCCAAAACAGTAGGCAGGGGGATCTTTCAAAGCTCGCTGAAGAAAAATACATATCATACCAGTACGAAACTTTGAACTTTCCCCCCATACCTAGCAACATAAATACTAAAACATGGGATGAATTGGTTATGTTTTCGGCAGTGTAGTCACAGTTAAAATAAGCCATAATGGATATAGCAAATAGCAAAAAATTGTCTGTACCTGACTACTGCTGAGCTGTAAGTATGCACACTTGAACCGTTAACAGGTTGATTTTCCATTTGCATCCATGACTTTACCCGTACGGCTGCAGGATTGAGGGCATTGTCGAGAAAGCTCATTACTTCTTGTTGCCTCGTGATATCTTATAGGGGGGTTTTATATTTCGATCTCTCAACTTCTGGGATTCAGCTGGAAACCTAGCCCTGACAAAACCTCTCTCTCTGAGCAGGGCTGTCTATGCTGGACCCCGGCCAGCCTATCTCTTGAACCAGAATCAAGGGTACGCGCAGAGGCACATGATGAGTATTGACAGTAATGAAGAAACGGGCAGCAAGCTTTATCACATAGTTCTCTACCACAGAATATGGTTCTCTAGTGCCACACAGAAATACCCACCAATCAGCAGGACCACACAATGACTACAGTGGATAACTGCATGTCCAATGACCAGGGGGGTTGCGCAATGGTATCACTATTTCGTTACCAGAACCTTTCAAACATCTCCTCCAGTTCTACCCCATGGGTAGTGTTAGACAATTATAGTGAAATGGGGTAGAAAAAAAGGTTCCCAAACTTGTCCACAGTCACCAATTTAACAGCGTCAACCACACGTGGTCCATATTCTGCAAAGCCGGGAGAGAGCTCAACCAAGACCTTGCCACCGCCACTGCAACCTACAGAAAAAGAAAAAAACTCCCAGGGGGGAATGATGGGAATATATGTCTACTTGACGAAGCAAGCACTGAGGACACTTCTGCCACTATTCCGTGCCTACAAAGGTTTCCGACCTCCGTTGGGGCTCTCTTTTTTGTGAACATTGGTTTAGTATTCACTGCACTGCCCAGGCAACAGTCATTGAATTTTTGCCAGTTGGGGACAGGAAAATTGCGCACAAATTGTGAGAAATCAGTTGGCTCACCACTGTATACTAATTAGTGCGATGTAGAATGGCTGGTCAGGTCTTGAGTTCTTATACATATACAGTATTGCAGAAGGACATGGGATGGGTGGTTAGTAGTGCCATATCACCTAAAAGGTATGTACCCATGTTTATGTGCCAAGCAGGTAATGTAGCATGTCTGCCTCAAGAATCTAAAGGCTAGAGAAACAGAGGCAATTGGTAATCGTATCAGTATTCAAAATACTTTGTTTTGTACACTGTTCCATCCTAAAAAAGCCCCCTACCCTATGTACAACTAGACTGTGCAGGGGGGTGAACGCACACCGACTGTATATCCCGCACAAACAGCTTCGTGGACCTATTCTGAAGGAAAAGACTAAATATTATGTCATGGCCCTCTGGTGACTTGAAATTGTCCTACCGGTGGTTTAGGACCAACGTGGCGAGTTTCATTAAATCCGGACCCACAAAAACATTTTGAACCTCCGTGACCTTGAAAACACCGCCATGTTTTTCGAAACCAACTTTGTCCCCACTCACCAAGTTTTCATGAAATCGGAATGACTTGTATTTTCGCAAGAAAAAAAAAAACCACAAATTGACATCCGGTTACCTGAAATCACTGTCATGATTTTGGGGACCATTGTTTATCCCCCCGTAAGTTTTTTTTGTAAATCTGACTAACTCTGGTATTTTCGTGTAAAACCTGCAAAATAGGGGCCAGCAGGACAAGCAGCGATGCCCATCTTTGAACTCGTCCGAGATTTAACTAGGACGGACATGTGTATAAGTTTCAGATCGATAGATAAAGAGTTATGTGCTACAGCCTAAAGTGTCGAAGGCGCGGCGCGGTGGCTACAACCCCAAAAACATAATATCCCCAAACACTTGGAAGTGTTGCAGGGATAGAATCCAATGTAATTCCGTGGTGAGGGATGCTAGTCCACCATGAGCAAGAGGGGTTCTGTGAGAGGAAACGCAAAATACAGTGGAGGACGTATTTTCCACTATGCTGCTTTTCGCATAATCTGTGTTGAGTTGTTTTTAATACAGCGGGCTAGCAGGCTATGTTAATACTGGCAAGTTTGGGCAGAGATAAGGCAAGAAACTTGAGGAGTTCCAGTTTTTTGCATTGAATGCTGGCTGTCAGTTCATTAGTAAGGCCAGGTCTCCACCTATTTTAGGCTTTTCCTCTCTACCCTCTAAAAATGATGTTCCCCATGCCTATGCCACCACAACACGAATAATATGCCAATGCATCAGAAGAAAACCAGTTTGCCCTAATCCACTGCATAAAATTGAGTCAATGTATTAACGCCAACATACCTCCAAACTCCTAGGATTCCTCATCTCCGACAGCACGACATCACCTCACCGTCTTCGCCACGCGTCAGTTTATCATTGGAACCTTTGGAGGCAGAGTTCTCCCCTCGTCGACTGAGTGCTCGCTGGGATCCAGCCCTTCTCCTCTGGGGAAGTAGAGTCTCCGAATCATTCTTCTCGCCCATGATAGATGTGTTCGTCCGGAGAGAAAGGAATTTGAATTTTCTTAGAATCGGTGCATGGAAGAGGTGTCCAATGCACATACATCGCTGTTACACAATATCAGTGGTACACCACAGACAGGGGGCAAGTGGACACCTTGGTCTTTGGGGTAATGATCTACAGTGAACAGGAATTGTTATGAGATTTGGTATTGTATAGGGTGCGCGTTCTACCGTGAATTCCGTTAGTACCGGTACTGGGCGGCCCCGGTACTCGCAGATCGACGGCGTATGCACAGTATATTACCGGTACTGCTCTAAAATAACCGGTGGTACTGGCTAAAATCACTGCGTGTTGTAGTGGGGGTCAATTTCGGCGGCACACACATCATGGTTCAGCATTCACATGTACCCACAACAAATACTTTTCATAAAAATAAATTTCTAATACTGAATGACCATTTTGCTTCATTGTCAGTAAATAAAGGTTGACCAATTTCAAGGACTGCATGATCATCCCGTTAATTTAATAGTGTGGGACCAAAACTGACCAACGTTAGTACATGTCGTTCATTATAGAAGTTTTCCATTTCAAATAAAAAAATAGATCCTCTTTTCATTAACACTGGGGGAAAAGGACAGAAAACAGGCGAGGAATTCCCCTCATCAGACCTGAGGATATCGCCAAATCATTTCAAATTGCCGTAAATATTTCCCAAATTTGAGGCAACTAAACAACGTATTTTCTATCACTAACATGGGATTTTCTGCAAAATATACAACAACGTTCATCGACATCGACTCAAATTGATGTTCGGCAGTGTAGCGAGATGTGGGTGCATTGGTTAGTTTGAACATGTGATGAATTACAGTGCTCTGAGGAGATGGCGTCAGGATTTCGAGCATCCAGTGGGTACCAACCACCCATATGCTAGTTCCGCGAAATGAAGGCTTGTTAATAAAGACTACCAGCGTACAAACAGAGTATACTCATTATTCCGCTGCTCTGTGAACACTGTGGAAATGGAAAATTTGACAAAATGAAAAAGTGATATTTCAGCAGATATTTTTATATAGCCAAGGACAAGGAGGGAGTATACAAGGAGGGCTTGAAGTTGAATTAAACTGAGTGATACTCAGCTGTGTGTTGTACATTATAAACAAGTAACAATAAGGACCCTGATGTTTTGCTAGACATACATGAATACGGTACCAGCACGGATAACGGTGCAAAGACATCGGTTGCTACGGTTCCCGCAAATAATCAGTACGCGCAACCCCTAGTATGTATTATGTATAGTTATCTGGAAAAGCGGAGAATCTCACCATTAATACTGTCAAGCGTAGGGTACAGGAGCTGAGGCAGTGCCAATGCATGCAGAGATTGTGATTGATATCCAACATCCTTGTGAGTAATGCATCTGCGCTGAAATTTACGGAACCTATATCAAATTGCAACCACCATTCTCCAATTTGGATACACATTCTTTTTTGCCCAATTCAATCACAACAAGAATTCAGACCATTCAAGAAATTAATATGGTACGTTCAAAACCCATATAATTCCAAAGGTATCATTTAATTTTACTGTAAATTTTAAAAATTTGAAGTTTCCACCACAGGATGTTTGCTTCCACACTCTTCAACTTTTGAGAAAAAAAAACATTTTTGACGCATTTCAACAGATCATGTCAACTGGGCATGAGCTGAAGGCCTATTTCTTCCAATGTGGCTAAATATATGACACACATGAACTAGGCTGTGCAGTACCTGTACAGCCTCAAACCTAGAGTATGCTTCACAAATTTGGGATCCTATAACAACATTGATAAAATAAAACAAAAATTTCAAAGAGAGCTGAAGGTGGTGGACAAGTGGACTTCTTAGACGAAGTGTGACAGTTTACACTGTAGAAGTCCTGAACTGGGAACCACAGTCTGAAAGGAGGAAAAAAAAAAGCCAGGCTTGTACTATTCTATCAAGTTATCAACGGGCATGGTGGCAGTTCCAAATGAACTGAGACTTGGTAAGCGTGTCGCTGCATCAAATCCCCCTAAATATCAAGCTGTTCCCGTGCCGTTCTGTATCGAACTATTAGAGACTGGATGATTGCCTGCCCACCAGTTACTTTGAGTACATTGATGAATATTAACAGGGAAAAGGTTACATATGGATTATTTGACATTCTACACAGAACAGGTATGTGTATTATTCAATAGAAGCATGCGTGGGAAGTCAGGGGCGTCGCCAGACCATTCCTTTTGGGGGGAGTACCTCATGTTTTGCCGAATACCATGCGCGTTTGGCCGATCTTACCATGCTGAGTTTGCAGACTACCCGCTTCATATCATAGGGAAAAGCGCCACAAAAATGTCCCAACAGTGTTGGTCTGTACACCGTAGTAGGCTGGGTGTTGATTATGAGGACCGTGCCCACCAGCGGATGCGCGCAGCGCAGAGCTTAGATTTCTTGATCAAGGTACCCTCATATCTACATTCTGGGGCATATGGGGTGACAATCAGTGAGTAGGATGGGAGTGGTATACAATCCAAGCGGGAGCGCCACCCTTTGATTGGCGCGGAGCGTTCAAGAATTTTTTTTTTGTTGATTCATGAGCCCCCAGATGGCAGGAAACGGCCCTTCCGAAATGTTTTAAGCTGCATGGCCATGAAAGTGAAATTTCTCTACCGCAATGGATTGCCAAACATTTTAACACTCACTTACGGGGCTTTTCAATTTTCACTTCTGAAATGCGCGGCTGAAATTTTTCAGTACAAACATTTTTATTATCGGTTAGACCAGATTCAGTTGAAAGATGCTCAGACGGCCTAGAGTTCAGATGATTTTCCACTGAATTAAGTGACTGAATGTTTTGCTTCAATGGACGGGACTTTCAATCATAAGGTGTTATCCATGCCTCAAATGAAATCATTCTATTAGACAGAAATTTCATTCCATCATTTCAAGAGAGTTCCTTCAAGCGGAGCGCCACCTTGGTTGGCGGAGAGCGCCACCTTTGGTTGGGCGGAGCGTTTCAGAAAATTTTTGGATTGTAAGCCCAGAGGGAGGAAACAGCCACGTCCCAAGGTTTTAAGCGCATGGAACTGAAAGTGAAATTCTTAAACGCCATAGGTGCCAAACATTTTAAACCTCAACCGGGACTTTCAATTTTCACTTCTGGAATCGGGCGGGGCTGAATGTGCAGAGTCCAAACATTTATAGTCGGTTAGACAAAACTTCAGTTGAAGAATGCCCTAGACGGACTAGACGTCCACTCTAGTGCGACGGAAAATTTTTCCTCATTTCAGAGAGGTTCTTTCAGTTGCGATGGGCACAAACGTTTTGTTCCATATACTGCCACAATTGCCGGAGATGGGCTCCCAGACCATTTTCAGTCCTAAAGATATCGAGAGTTGAATGTAGAAGTTTCACTTCACTTTCTTTTCAAAACCATTCATTCTTTTTTAGCCAATTATTAAGTTTCAATTCAACACTGGGAGAAATTTGTCTAAACACTCTAAATTGCCCGCCGGACTTGTAGGGTTTGTATGCACAAGTTATGTTTTCTCTCTTTCAAAACTCCCCTCCTCTCCTTCAACTTTTACCCGCCTCGGGGGTCACATTTAACCCCTCGTTTCCTTGTTCTCAATTTGCCGGACGGGGCACGAAAATTTGGTTTCCCTTTCACCTTTAAGTTGTTTCTTCAATTAGGACAAAAGTTTGGTTCTATATACCATAGATTGCTGGAGATGGCCCCCAGGCCATGAGCCAGAGATATTGGGTTGGTAAGGTTTGCTTTTTCATCCCAGAATTTTACTATCTTTTGCTAATACCTCTTTTACATGAATTTTCATTCATTTTGCCAACTGGGGCATCCACTTGCAGACTGCCCTGTGTGAATGGGGGGTTGTCACACCCCCCTCTAGCGACGCCCTGGTGGGGGGAGTGAGGTGTGGTGTCCAGTAGAGTGGCCCAGACTCGCATGCTGGAGATACCAGGTTCGAATCCCGCAATTCATCAGCGGTGTTTTTTCGAAGCTTCATCCCTCACAGGCAGGAAAGTGGCTGCATGTTAAAGCTCACTCACGTCCTAGGAGGGGATTAAAATGGCGGTCCTGGGAGCAGGAATATCAACCCGCCCGTTTAAATTTGGGCATATTTGAGAAGAGAAGGCGAGACTTCGCTGTGAGTGTCTATCCACTTAAAATCTGCGTCTCCATTCAAAAGCCTCTAAATAGGCGCATTGAGTCTAGAACTAGAAATTAGAGGAATTCCTCAACTTTAGACAGGTTTAATTATTTCCCAAATTTCCCACCACCAATTCAAACCAACACTACCATTAGATATAGTGTAGAATAACAAGAATAGATCAATTGCACAATAACCCGAAACTCTTCCAACACGATCGTTCTCAATAGAGTTCATGCTTGAGTGCACGTTCTGTGTGTGTGATGTTGAAATGGAGTCAGAAGTTGCGGGGTATTAGCATTTGTCCCCAGGAATGATAATAAACCCGCTAGTAACAGTGTAGTTTTGCCACTAGCTAGGCTAGAGGGGTGACCAGGGCTCGATTTTTTTTACTGTCGTTCGATCGGCCGAGGAACGGAAATCCTGAACGGCAACCAGTTTTGACCTGATGGTTGTCCGCTGGACTACACTTTTTTGTTACAATTTGCAACAGTACGATGTCTGTACGTCAGGCCAGGTTATGCATAGTTATATCATTGTGTGTCAGACATCGTAACACTATGGGACCTGAGAGCGAAAACACTTTTTTGCAGCCCACACATCGATAAAGTTCGAGTGGACATGATTGTAGAACTAGTGTATGTACCATATATGTAACCAAGGTGGAAATGGGATCAAAATTCCACTGTGAAAAAAACGTAAAATATGCAATATGAAACATTTAAAAATCATCAAATAATGAAACAGGCCATGTAGATGGTTAATACAAACACATTGCACAAAAGATTTGAATAATGATTTGCAAGGTGCCATTCAGATAATCACTTTTATGATCTAGGGCTATAGGTGTCCCTGTACAAAATAATAGGCAAGTCAGTAGCTAGGACACTGGTGGCGACCTTGTGGGAATAGTGACGCCATTGAAAATCACATTTTTAGTTTTCTCATTTATTCACCCAAAATAAATGTGGCTAGGAAGACGTGCACTAGGGCCAGAAAAAGGTGCGTGGAGATTTGACCATTCCGGGCCAGTCAGTGGGCTTGGGTGGAACGCAGGAATGGTTGGCAGGGGATTATGCCCCAGGACCCACTGCTAATACAGTGTAAATTGGTAGCAATAGTTTGCAATGCAGTCAAATGGAGAGAGGGGGTCAGGGAGACAAAATTGGTTTGACCAAGAGGGAGGCTGTACATTCTCAGCAAATACATCTATTGTTAAAAAAACTGGCCATGTGGCAAAGTTCGGTGGTCTGCATATCTAAGAACTGCTTAATCAGTTTCTGAGAATCCCCTCCCCCCACATTTTGAAACCGAGCGTAAAGGACTTGCGTCTTTCACTTTGGGAACAATGTGGCTTTACTGCATGCTCCTCAACTAAGGAGCCAGAGAAAAAAAGCAGAAAGGGAAAAAGGCAAAGTATGAACGAGATCTGCAACGAAATTTCAAGAGGCGAGAAGTGGCTGTCAACCCCTGCCTATAAAACGTGGATGGCATATGATATGAACAAAGAGAAGCAAATTAATGTTCTGTAAAGTCTGTGAAACGTCATGGGGCCATCGATCAGGTGTTTGTGGTAGGGTGATGACAGGTCCGATCGCGTTGAGAGCCTCCAGGGGAACACGTGGTAAGCCGGGGCAACATTAAAGCGGCAGAAAACAGAGAGGACCAGCGCTCAATCCAGAACCTGGTAACTGCGGGCAACATTATCTTCTTCGGACAACCAAAAATGCAAACACTGGTTGTACGAGGACAACCATAATAAATGTAAAAATCGAGGCCTGGGTGAGATTATTGTCAGGATCTAGGTGGGTAGGCTAGGCGTTAAGAGAGTGTGTGTAAGTTGCGTACTAACAGTAAACACAGTGTCATCATTGTCATGTTCTGTCAAGTCGAAACGTAGAACAAGAAAAATCAGTAAATCCTAGCCGTAAACAAACTCACTTAAGCTAGGCCTAGCACATTCAATTAACCATTGACTGACGGACAACAATTAGGAAATTAACGTTAGGGAAACAATGCTGAATGCAAACATAGTCGTAAGCAAATATTCGTTTCAAAGGGGGATGACTTAACAGGATAACACTATTAATCCCGAGATTGTGTTCATTTAGGAGCGATATTTGGAAAATAGCCTGTATTCATTATTCGCTACAGCCAAAATTATAAGCGATGTATCAGGATCTTCACGTCGTGAGTCTGTTCGTCTAGAGTTCATTTTGTTATCAAAACTGAGGGCGTTAATCCATTAGTACCGTCACCATATACGTGGGGCTCGGACTGGAGATGGGAGCGCGCACCAGTAAAACAGGCAAGTCGTGAAACGTCTGGGAGCTGCGGCAGACAAAATTCCCGTGGCAAAATAACTGCAATGATTGTCGACAATCTCACATTTATTGGTTGCTCACATTTAACTGACCTCTAATGCATTGTCATAACATGAAATGACTTTGACACATGCTACCACATGGCACAATATATTTGCTTTACCAGTGTTCAGCAAAAGTATGCAGCCCAAAAATCCTAAGCCTGGTGGCGTGACAGTGAAACACACTTTCACAGAAATGAATATCTAAAATTGTTTGGACACTATAGTTAAACCACTCCACAAGTTACCATTAAACAGCATTTCAGGTGTGTGTGTGGGGGGGGGGGGGGGATTTCCAAGCCCCCATGGCGATGAAAGATCCTGTTGCCCAACATTTCTAGGTACCTCTGCGAAGGACCGAGAGTAAATGTAACAAATCCTGAACCAGGTTAGGGGCGAATGTAAAGTAGGGGGAGATGTGATGAAAGACAAATCATCACCCCGGACCTTCTGAAAGATAAGGTAAAACACTGCCTCAGCAGAGGATGACAGTAAGTAATGTAACAAAACGTGGTGGCGGTCAGAGAGCTCAAATTAAATTTGGAAATTGGGGAAATAATTGGATATTAATTAAGCTGATGGGAAACATGCGAACATAAATGTAGCTCGGCTCGCCCAGGGCAAAGTTCCCTCCACCAATACAGGTTTCAACCTGGATCGCATGTATGGTTTAGAAGTATGAATGAACGTGACGAACAGAAGGACGAACGAAACGGACCGAACGAACGAAACGAACGAACGGACGGAGAGACATGACGCTTGTAGAGGCTGCTATCCCGCAGTAAAAAATGGAGAGGGTTCAAGTATCATTATATCCCCGCAACACTGTAAGTGTTCGGGGATATTAGGGTTTGGACGTGTGACCGCCGTCTCGCCCGCCGCCGCCGCCGGTAAATTTAGGCGTTAGCACTCTCATTCTTTAACGCTTATCCGATTGACCCAAAACTTGGTAAACAGGTCCGTATATGAGTAAAATCTCGGATGAATTAAGTTCGAAATGGGCTATATCGCCAATATTTGTTGCCTCTATTTTGCAGGTTTTCGCAAATTTTCAAGTTCGTGCGATTTACACAAACGTGGTGGTTGTGGTAGTTGTTGGAGCGAAAACATGGGCGACAAATTTCCAGGTCATCGAGGTCAAGTTGCATGCCTTTGGCAGTAGCCTAATTATAGCATATGTATGTGGTATTTCAAATTCATTGGTTTTCATGAAACTTGGTGAATAGGGCCAACTATCACTGCCAATGAATTTTCCTAATGTGGTGAGGTCACTGGAGGTATCTTGCATGATAATTGCATTATAGTTGGCCAAATTAGCAATAAGGCATTTATAAACTTTGTTGGATTCTCACGAAAACTTGGTCGTAGGAACTCTAAATTGGTCACGATAATTTATTCAATTGCGGTGAAATCATGAAGGGTCATTAGGTGTGTTTAATTTACCTATTCGTAGCATAATAGAATAAATATGCAATTATTTTTCTCAACTCCAGGGCTTTTGACGAAACTTTGTGGATAGGACTATACCCGTCCGGATAAATTTATCAATAGCTCAAGATCACTGGGGTAAAATTTGTGGGGACTAATTGCATAGTAGTTGTTGATCGTCAAAATGATGAGTTTTAATACTTTTTAGAATAAACATTGGAATGTTCATTGGAATGCAATATGCTCTAGGAGTGGATGCATCACATGGGTGTACAATTTCATACACCGCATGTCATGAAGTCATAAAGGGTCACTTAGGGTCAAAAACTGATTTTTAGTACGTTTCGCTAAATAGCACTGGGTGTGTCATCAGATGCAAAATGCTCTAGGAGTGGATGATCACATGGAGTAACATTCTCATAGACAAACTGTCAGATCATTAAAGTCATCGGGGTCATTAGGGGTGTCGAAAAGGTTTTTTGACTATAATGGAGAATGAATACCGCGAAGGCTGGATGTTAGTTACCATGTGATATAATTGTTGCCGCATTGTCTGTGACCTCGACCGTTGACCGCGTCGGGTGGCATGTGGGTTAAAGGGTCGAAATCTGAATAAATGTGTTATTTAAGGAGTAGTTACGGCAAAAAAAAATAGAAACTGGTTATATTTGGATATAGTGATACGCTTTTGTGTGCTTTATGGAGGAAACAACTCCCGCTTCGATCGGACACTACTTTGGTAGTTACAAGGGGTCAAAGTTCACTTTTATACTTTTCGCAATATCATTGGAATGGTCATTGGATGCAATATGCTTCTAGGAGGTGGATGCATAATGGAAGTTGTAACAATTTTCATACAAACGCCATGTAATTGAAGGGCATTAAAGGACTTAGGGGTTCACAAAAACTGATTTTAGTACTTTTTCCCAATAGCACTGGTGTTCGGTGTTCCTCCAGAATGCAACAAATGCTACTAGGCGTGGATGTATCACATGGAGAGTAACAAGATTCATAAAAAACTGTCTAATCATTAAAGGTCATTCGAGGTCACTTGGTGGTCAAAAACTGTTTTTTGGGCTATAATCGGAAAATTGAATATTGCGGAAGGCTGGATGGTTCACATTGTGATATAATGGTGACCTGCATGTGTGTGTGTGCCCTCTGACCTGATTTTGACCTCTGTCGCGTGGTCGGTGGTTTTTAAAGGTCGAATTTGAAAAATATGCTTATTTAAGGAAGCACATTGTCCGGAGCTGTTGGGGTGCCTCATACACTTAACAAGTGCCATTATGGAATGACCATTTTACCTGTACACAAGTCTAGAACGGTCTTCTTCCCGATTGTCCGGTTTCATTTCACCAATTTCTTGAATAAGAGATGCGGGGAAAGATACGTCTGGCGGTTTACACGCCCGACATGTTCTAGTTCTTTTCCCATTCGCGGATCAGAAATCCCCCCTTTTCATTGTCTAATGAATGTTAACATAATAAGCCTTTTCGCGGTTACAGTTTATTGAGAAGATAATGATATGATCTTTGTGCAAGGTAGTTTAACGTTGAACACACAGTGTGCAGCAGAACGATCTTCAAACTCCCCGGCGAAAAATCACAGATTCTCCACACAAAACTTCAAAGATTCCCACCAGACTTATAACAATAACACAGGAACCAGCTTATACTGATGTCTTTCGGCCGAGAACAATCCAGATCGGATTGCTCATCACTCATGCGCGTACCGAGGAATTGTCTGAGGGAGGGGGGGGGTCGGAAGCCAGGGAGTGTGCCTTATTAATAGCCTCACCCGCCCATTGATAAAGAAGTAATACAATTTTGGGCCCCTACCACATGCGTCTGCAATATTAGCTAAATAAAGCGGTCAAACCTTACTGAACTGCAAAAAAAAAAATCAGTTTGTGTTTAAAAAAAAATTGATTGGGCATATGGGTTCTGACCCCAACTGCCCCCAACCCCCCCCCCCCCCTCGTGGAAACCCACTGAGGCTCCTGGTTTCACTCGCTTGTCTGATGAATTGAATCGGCATCTCCTGGCGATGGTGCATATAAGTTCTTCATATTATACCCCTTCTTAAGCGGGTGTTTATGCAGTGAAGTTGATGAAAACCAATAGTGATATTTTGCACCTACGCAGACAAGACAGGCCAAGGAGATGGTAGAGGACTTAATCGCAGGACCGCGACACACAAGTGCGATTTCCCGCGGGCCTCTCCACCTCCATGATGCACCGTTCCCTGACGAGGTGAATTAGGCAAAAAAATATTGAAGGAAATCATTTTTCACAAAAAATGTCGGTGTCGTTGGGGGGTAAGGGTGGAAGTCTCCGTGTGGAGCCATGGGTGGTTCGTGGACCCACCACAACCATCCGGTGGACATAATGTACTCTCTGCAAGCATTTGTTTTTTTTTATTAATCAGGCGTGCTGTTTTTCATCGCAGTGTTTCACCGGGAAGAAAGGGATCATTCAATTTACAAGGGTCAACTCGGGGCCGCCATCCCCAGCACGTCGGGTGCTTCGTTTCCGTTCATTCCGAGTGTTTCGCCGGTGGTCGAAAAAAAATCCCAGCAAATGGGACCCCCCCAAAAAAAAATAAAACCAGAGTGGACCAAACGGGTTGGAAAAATGCAGGAATGAACAGAAAATAAGTAAAGAATCACTCCGAATCTCTTGCCAAACCCCGATCCATTGCTTCCCAAAATTACGATGATAATTGACCTGACGATCGATTACCGGAAATACACGTATTGTGATAGCCTACTGAAAGTCAAAACGTGCTGGCATTGTTCGGCACAGTGGGGGGGGGGGGGGATTTGTTGCTCGGAGGAGGGGGGCTAGAGTGCCTTCAGCATGTGCTGCCAGAGTTAGCGAGACTTGGTAGTGACGAGTGAAGTCGAATTTCAGCCGATCCGGGTGCGTCCAGGTAGCCTACATGCAAAATTGCGAATACTGCCGAATGTGTGTTGTGGGCTTCACACCAGTGTCCGTTCAAACGAAACGGGAAAACAAGCATTACGTGGATCAGTTGCAAACAGGAAGACGGTTACCCTGTTGCCCTATCACTCCAGGAGGACACTCCCGGGTTAGTCAAGAGAGGGAGTATCGTAGGCTCTATAGCTGTATAAAACACATTCTGTTCGGGAACTTCCATAAATTTTGTTTTACGACGACCAATATTTTGAAAGAAGTTTGATTGTTTGTGCATTTCTGACCACGGTTTTAGCCAGCGTAAATGTACTTGTAAATTTTAAGATCTGCGCGGCCACTCACAGCTGGACCTGTGCAGGTGAATAAGTAAAAATATGTAGACATAAATGCGCTAATTGTGCCAAGAATATACGTGGGCCTATTTCCAAATGGGGTGAGCGATACAAAACCTGCACAAAAGTGTTCGCACCTTTCTCATGTGATGCCACCTTTGTAAATGCAGAATAAGCAAAAATGCACTTCATCGCATACAAACACGTTTGCATGGCCATAGGTTGCTGTGGGGTCATCACACGTACTAGTAAAAGTGAACACAACTATCAGACTATATTTGAGCTGTTTAACTCAGTATAAGTTCAGAGTTAACGTATTACAAGCTCTCAGTAGGATAGCCACTCTCACTGCTCCCACGTATGGTGAAACTTTTATGTTTAACCCAGCATGCCCATGGGGCGGCCCGTCACGGGGGGACGGGGGAGCATTTCCCCCCAATATTTTTTGGTGGGGGGGGGGGGCATAATATCAAATTGTTCCCAATATTTGCGGGACTGGTGAAAAAAAAAAATCAATCATCATAAGTACAGTACGGCATAACAAAAAAGTCTTAAATGTTACGTTAGGAAGCCGGAAAACGACCAAAAAGTTCGCGCTCTTCAAGAGCGGTGAACATATGGAAAGGGCACAAGGAGAATTTGGTTTGGAACCTCAACGTTGCACATACCACACCCCCTTCCCCCCTTCCCCCCCCCATTCAACACGCCCCCCCCCCCTTCCCACTACAACAATGCCGTAACCAACTGCCATTTATTAACACTGCACACAGTTTAGCTATTGTTGAGTATGGAGTCTGCAGGTCACTCTATCGATCTAACTATCGCTCTTCTATATATTATCTATTACTATCTATCTATCTATCTATCATCTATCTATCTATTCTATACTATTATCTATCTATCTAATCTACTATCTAGCTATCTATCTATCCAATGTGTCACAATGCCTTTTGGCCACAAACAGTCATTCTGCGATGGTGTTGACAAACTTGGAAACAATGTGCCATTGAACCATGGAAAGTGTTTGACCTTATGGAGGTCAAGGTCGAAGGCATCAAGAAGGAAAAATAACATTTTTTGTGTAAATTCAAACTGTTCTCTCCTAAAAATGTTAGGATACGCACTGATGTCGGTCCTTAATGATGGTCTAAAAGATATCTTCGGGGTGTTCAGGAATTTTTGTCAAAGGTCCCATGTGGGCCAAAGGTCACATTATATGAAATTTCAAGCAATGGTACGTGAAATGCATCTCCTCCCACAAGCTCCAATGATTCTTAAAAGCTAGATGCCATGGCCTTGGATAGAAGGCCATTGGGTTGTTCGGGAATTTGGGGCCAGGGCCCAGTTCAGGGCCCATTAGAGGAAATACAGCAAAATTTGTATATCCAACGAATTTTGTTGCACATGTGATGTTAGTCTTAATGTGTTGATAGCTTTACTTCAGGGTGCCAGGGATTAGGACCCAGACTGTGTGGGCCCAGGGGGACCATTCTGTGGAAATTAAGCAAAGTGCTTCACTTCCTACGGATTTTTGTTGCACAGTCTGGATTTTTGTGCACGGTGCTGACATTCTGTCATACTGATGGTCTACAGGCCTCGGATTGTTTGATCCAAGGTCCCACTTGGGCTGAGGGCCCTCTCCATGAAATTTCACGCAATGCTACTGAAAGCATATCTTCCCATCCAAGCTTCAATTGATTTCCTTTAAGTTCATGTGTTCTGCTTGTTGCAGTGTCCATTGGGTTGTTGTGAAAATTTGCCGAGGCCCCAATGTGGCCTGGGGACCCTACATGTGAATACAGTGCAGATTGACTTCTACAAATTATGATGCACAGTGGGGATGATGTTCGGTCATAATCATGCTCTAATAACCGTACATTTCAGGGGGTTCCCAGGTATGTGGGTGCTGAGGCCTATCTATCTAAGTTTGTCTATCCAGGTGGTAAAACAATTGCTATCTAGCTTTATGTCACATACTTCCACTTTAAAAGAATTCACCCAATTGTGACAGCAAGCGGTGCATTCAGACTCAGGAAACCTGTGGATAGATTGTGAAGAGATTATTCAGCTGGAACAACGGTACTACATCACACAGTCCAGGCGTCATCTGCAGAGTTAAAATGTTTAGAGAAATCCAATCAGCAATGGCAACTTGCTTGTTCATTGGTCCAGGGCCAAGGAACATGTGGCTAAGGTGCAGAGTATTTCCAGAGTATCACACTTACAGCTTATCATTGTTAGGTTCAGCTGCCCTTGAGACTCAGTTCAGCTACAGTTTAAATAGAATGGACAGATGTGTCAGATACCTATACAGGGGGCGTAGTTTGGATAGCTTGCAATTGCTGGATATACTGCGTTGGCATCACACAGGGGGTTAGAGTTAGATAACTTTATTGTTTGAGGCAAAGACTGCATTTCAATTTTTTTTCTTGTGCGAGGGGAATTGAAAGTTTTTGGGCAACAGTAGTGTATGTGTGTATTGTCTGGCATACCATACTTGCATTTATATATGGCTATGGAAAGCTCGTCACGAAGTGGGGAAAAGGGTTGAAGACACACTAAGGATTTAACGTGAAGTCTTTGAATGTATCCTAAACAAACCGTGCTGTGTAAAGTTTGTACTGTGGTGATGCTTACTTTGTCATGTGAGTACGTGTCACCCGTGGTTTGCTTGAAAGAAGTTCAAGAAAATGCTTAGTGGTCATTTTCTTTTTGTGTGTGCTGAGCATCGATGTTAAGTTTGTAGCCCCAACCTGAGAAAACTACAAAGATGGCACGTGGGGTCATTCTACCAGTCAGGTCATTCTTGCTGCTTTTTAGTCTTGCGTGGAACTTAGTTTGAGGAGAAGATAGCAACACTTTTGGTGTGTGTGGCTGTCTGTGTGTCTGTCTGTTTTGTCCATCTGTTTGCTGGTATGTGTGGTTGTATCTCCTGAACCATGTAGAGCCGTCTTGCTGAATTTTGTGTGGAGGTGTACACGCGAAGATGTAATCGTTGTGCAGCCTCCTTCGATCCCTAATGCCCATACTAATTGGACAAAAAATTTGCATATTCAATGGAAATGACCAGAAGGCCTGTGTACAAAATAATTCAGTGGAATGTGTAGGTGATGCAGTTCAGGATTTATAAACTAAATACAGTAAAGGCAGGGCATAATTACAGACAAACAAACAATGAAAACAACAATTTCTCCCATAATGCTCAAAAGGGAAAGTATAACATGGCCGATTTACTTTGCTACAAATGGTCTAGTTAAAGGTCAGGAGTCATTGAAGGGACACTAGAAAGAATTCTGCTCATAGTAACACATGGAAATTGATGTTTTAGGCCCTTAAACCTCATGTGCTCTTGCGGATGTTGACCATCCGTTGAAGTTTGCCACGATGTTCAGCGACTCATGGGTGACCACAAGTATCGTCCCAAAAAGCTAACGTCAACAGAATTTGAAAAAACCCAATGAGCCAGGCCGTGACAATTTCACAACTGTCGACCTGCAATTTTAGAAATTGGGAAGGGCATAATAAGAAATATGTGGAAAGTATGAGTCATCTTGATGCTCTCTGCAAACACTACAATATCGTTGAATTGGGCAGTTTTTTTCTTGATGCCATGAGACAACTGATGTTGGCGCGAATTGTAATGAATAAGCATAGATCAGTTACTTCAAGAGGTTTCTTGAGATATACATTTCAGAATTTCTGTAAATTGAGGTTGCTACTGCATAAGACATTGGGAAAGTACCGTTTCCGGCAATCGGGGGGAATCGTAAGGCTCATAAATGTCCTTTGACCCTACGCGTCCACTGTGCTGGCCCAAATTATAAGGAAGAAAATGATAGTTCCTTCAAGAAGTTTCTTGAATCATTGAAATTCTGAAATTATTGCAACCTTTAGGGACCGTTGCTCATTGCCATACGGCGCGGGAAGTGCGTTTTCTGCAATCTGGGCATGGTCATAAAACGAAAGTTTTTCCTTGTACCATACGCGTCCAATTATGGTGGGCTAGCACGGAATTGTAAGGAATAGACAACGTCAGGTTTTTCACGAACGTTTCTCGAAATATGGAATTTTGAAAGGTATAGCTAATTTAGGGAACTGTTGCTCAATGCCATACGGTCGGGAAGTGCCGTTTCCTCCAACTGGGGGTCGGTAAAACTTAAAAATTTCTTGTACCCTACCAGTTAACAGCGACGGGGCCCTAAATTGACGGAATAAACAAGGATCAGTTCTCAAGAAAAAAAAAAAAACGGGAATTTTATGGCCAATTTAAAGATGTTGCTTACTGCTATTATGGAGTGCTCTGGGGTGTTGGGTAGGAGAAACAAAAAAATTTACTGAATTGTATTGCACTTCCCCTCAGTTGTAAGGGAATGGGATGTTTTTACTACTATGATGCTAATGAAGGAGTACATGCACAGGTTGAATATGTTGTTGTTCCCTATGACTCCACCAGTACTCATTAGGAATCTCTGAATATAAGAAAGCTGCTCATGCAGGACCATTTACCTTGTTTCTGGGTTTATAGCCGAGAATGAAGAAAAATGTGTCAGGCTCTGCGGTGAAGAGTCCCTGGCTGCATGTATGTCGCTGAAGTGAATGCACACAACAGCGGACCTTGTGTGAGAAAAATAACAAGTTATCCCGTACAGTAGAGAGGGGACTTGTCCATACAACTAATTCAAATTTTATGTAGATACATCATTTCTACAGGTTTCGATTTCCTTCAACAACTGTCATACAAGATACTGGGCGTAGTATTCAAAGGTCAAACAAGAGATTGTTATGAAGACATGGGTGAAAAAAGGGAACCGATGTCGAAATGAACCACCCAAAAAAAAAAAATTCTTTCAAGTTTTTTCTCAATCAATGTGGTGCAACATTCAATGCTAGCCTATATGTAGTACGGAGTTTTCTAACGCTGCCCAATAAGACCACCGTGATTTTCCCACATGTGATCTTTGTGTCGCACCTAAATTTTTTGCCTATGAACTTTTAGTCTATGATCAGACAACCATGAATACCGAATCCTAATTACAGTGAATGCAGCCTCCAGCATTATGTTTTTGATGATGCGTTCTACTCAGACTGTTGGTATAAGACACTTTGATCATATGCGGACATTAATACATGTACTGAGTTCCAACAAATACCTGTTAGATAGACAGGGCCGGCTTCTACTAGGACGAATGTGCTGACATCTCTAGGATTCTGGTTTCATTTTGTAAACTGATCGAAATCCAAAATGTTATTTATATTTACCACTTTTTAACTTTTTGTTTTCAAGAGATCAAGTAAAATAATAACACATTAACACATAAGGCTGCAAAGAAGGTTTTCAGAGTATAGAGTAATAGTATACTGCACTTGTGTACAATGGCTGGCACAATATTTATGTTATAGGGCTGGACATAGCATCATGAGGGTACCACTGATTGTAATAGGGCTAGCGAGGTACATTCAAGAGATATATCACAACCACCCAAAATCATTCAGGAATGCCACTACGAAAAGGAGATTGAGCTGTGCAAGTACATTGGGGGTTAGACGGGGGGGAAATATTCACTGAAGTGGAAAGTCATTAAGCAGCCCAGCCGTGCATTCGCCAGGTCAGGGAATGGGCAACGGTGCACGATGAAAACCCATGATTTTGTTGTCCGGGGTGGTAGCTACTTTTTTGAACGGACTGGCCTGGGACATCTTGCTCACAAGCAGCACCCATGTGGAGAGAACACACAGTTTATAAAGCATGCCTAGGTCCTGTTGATAAATCGACCTCAGGTGGGTGATGGATATGTTTAGTACATGTCGGAGCTGAAGAGCTCTCTGTCTGGCCACTGTGGGATCTTGGATCACCAGGTCAATACCAGACTCTGTAAAACAATGAAAACATAACAAAGACTCATCCCTAGGATCAGGATGGCCGGGCTTAGGTTTTTACTAATAAATTTTTGGACCACTTCTGGTCAGTTGGCAGTACAACTCCTATGTGGGCAGGTAGGATTTCAATCGTAATCCCAATTCTGAAGACCTTGGTATGACTCTACCCAGAGTCAAGCTGTGACCCGGCTGTGGGTCGGATTCTCCACTTCAGTACCCATACAGTGGTGGTGAAATGATTGAACAATCAATGCTTATAGTGAACAAATATGAACATCCTGTTATTGAGTTATGGCTGTCCTCATTGATAGCAGAGGCCTATTCACTCCCATCCCATCCTCTTCCCCAAGAAACAGCTAGTTGGGAAGGGTTTATCATATCAGCACAACACTAAAAAGACTTTTTGTGTCCAACTGTCAAGTTTGTGGCGATTTATTAGGTTATCTGTTTTTGAATAACGACATCTTAATGCTGTCAGAGTCAATATGAGTGTATCCAGGTCTTCCACGTTGGTTTGTGTTAGATTAATTCACACAGATCTTGTGACAGGCAGTTTGGGTTACCTGTTTCTCGGCAAATCGACTTGGCAAATCTGATACACTTCCATCCTATGAAATTGACAAGTATGATCTATTTTTGAGTCTTTGAAAATATAGATCATCGCTATAAAACATCTTGTGATTTTACTGTCCAGGCTGCATGAATTATTTCCTTTGTTGCCCTCATTGCGGCAAAGGGAAGAGGTCGACTGTGTTACCCCGTGAAGTAACGGTAATTTCGTATTCGTCAGAGAAATCATAACCTTCGTTGTATCAAAGAACATATACCTTATTTGGTGACGAGAATGGTATCTATTATAGGGGGGGCGTTCCAGGACCGCCTTCAATCCTGTCTAAACCACTGTAATTGAACTCCATCAGTAAAGACATTCTATGGTAATTGGCATATCATGTAGGTCCTCGGTGGAGGCTGTTGACCAGAAGGATGTTTGGTCCGATCTTGCAAGTCTTTCCGATGCGCTCCCGGGCAAGGGACTCACCCTAATTACTACTCCTCCTGATTGGGAGCTGCTGAGGTCGGCCAAGCCCCTAGCCTGCTAGAAGAAGATATGG
>JAODTK010004112.1:0-11740 GCA_026419785.1 Sclerodactyla briareus | reverse complement strand
TGAAATTAAGTGCAGTTAGGATGTCTATAGTGATTGTCATGGTGATTTATGATTTTTAGGAATCAGCAGGTTCAAAACTAACCCATGATAATGAGGTCAAAAGTCAAATAAATGTGCCTAGTTAGAGTTAAGGGCAAAGAAATTTTAAAACCGTCACTTTTTGGAATGTGGACAGAGCTCCGTGGCTGAATAGACGAAACGACTCCGCCTTAATCGGGCACTCGGTTCTAAAGGTCGGTTCAAAGGTGGGTTTGATACTTTTTGGCAATCGCATCGGCAGTATACTTTGGGACTACATATGCTTGTAGGACTGCGTACACCCCCAAGAGTAACATTTTTAATAAAAACGGACATGTCATCCAAGGTCATTCAAGGGTCACTTTGGGATCAGAAAAACTGTATTTTGGAGACAACTCATGTGACATTGCTTGGCAATGTTGAAATTTAAGGAAAGGGTGTACGTCATGATGGAGAACTATTGCAAATTTCGTTCAAAATTTACATAAGTATTATTTCCATACAAAGGCATTGCTTGTCTTGAAATCAGTCATAATGTTCCGTGAGAAGTGCTCCTTTCAGGTTGTACACAGACTTTTGATGGTTGCCTAATATAATGTATTGAGTTGAACAGTAACATCTGGTGAGGAGGGGAAGATTTAGGCCCCTTAAACGGTCATACTTGGATGGATGTGACCGGAACTGGGAAAAATGTTCATTGCCCCATGGAACAACTTTGACCTTGTGTGAAGGTCAAATTCAAAGGTTATGAGTGGAATAAGGGACTACTTTGTTGTAAAATCTACAAAATGCATTTCTCCTATGAAGAGGATGGGATTTTCTCAAATTACTTATAATGTGTTCTCGAAAAGTAATCTCCATGGCATGTTCCAAAATTCACATGTCCTGTTATCTGAGTAGTTTAACGTTAGTTTAATTGAAAAGTTGAATTATTTGATATCCCATGATCCGTTCATTTCTTCCATAGTGACATTCGGAGATTTATGACTCGCCAATCTAGTGTTACTGTAGATATCTTGTCGAAATGACCTCCAACCAAAAATGCCAATTCCATGGACCGGACGGACCGAGTGATTCGCGTAGGCACCCGAGAAGGGCTAATTCCATTATTAATATGCCTTTCCTATAGTACGCAGTGAGATATGGGACTTAGTCAGGGAGGAGGATATATTTAGAAATGAAAACTTCAATTTTTATGTAAGATCGCGATCAATAGACCCTTGAAATTATGGTTTTTGGAGCATACTCCACAGCGAAGGTTTGAAGCACAGTGCCGTAGCGTTGATCGCTATACCGATAATGCAGCGCTAGGGCTATACTGCTAGCAAAGCTAGAACAGCATTATACTAGTCTATCGATAAGTAGGTCAACACAACGAGCGCCAGGGGGTTTCGAGAGGGTGAGTATCGGAAGTCGGAAACAGCTCGATTTTTGCACAATCTTTGCACATACTCATATCTTGTGTGTCAGAAATCGTTACACTGCAGGAATGAGACCAAATTCACTGTAAAAAGCGTAAAATCGGCCAATCTGAAAAAATTTGAAAATCATCAGAAGAATGAAAAACAGGCATGTAGATGGGTTGATACAAACACATTTCACGAAAGATTGATTCATGTTTTTGCAGGGTGTATTCAGATATCACTTTTTCTGATCAGGGCTAAGTTGTGGTCCCTGTACAAATCATAGCAAGTTAGGACTTGGACTACTGCTGGTACTCGTGCGGAATTATATAGAGCCATTGGAAATTACCATTTTTGTTTCTTATTATTCACAAATACATTTGGAGGGACAGATCATCAGTATTTAGCCCCAAAAAATGTTGCCGTTGAAGGATTGACCCTTTCGGCGACAGTCACGTAGCTATGAGGAGGGAAGCAGGACACAGTATGGCATGGGTATGGAGGGGGGTAGGGCATATCCCAGTGGGCAATGTACCCAATGTTTAACTTGTGTAACAATAATTCGCAATGCACTCCATCAGAGAGTCAGGGAGACAAACTTGGGCCAAGGGAGGCTGTTGAGATTGGATTAGGGGGGGGTCAGGATTAGGAGTGGGGTTTAAAGGTTTTACGGGAGGTTTAGAGGTATTACAGCAAGATTAGTGATAACATCTGCCAATTGGAATCTGACTACGCTAGGCCCTATTCCTGACAACTGTGTAACTAATCTAATACATCGGATAAAGTAAACATGGGTATACATTACAGTATGGAAATCATTGCCGTTTTTGTTCCGCTGAACTGACTGAAACTTATTGTTAGCAGGATTTCTCGAAACGGTTGGGGGAATTGGGAATTTTTACGAAATTTTGTATGTAGAAGGGTGAGTGAACCACGATCTGACTAGTTCTGGGCGCAAAACTCCCCATAAAGGAAAGAGGGTAATTGGCTATTTATAAATTCATTGTTTTTTAAGATCGTAGCAAGATTACAGGTGAACTGTAAACTGCTATGGTGACTGTTGGCACATAGGTGACAGGATATAGGGTCGATGAATGATTAGATTTACAGCTCAAAATATTGTAATTAAGTTGTCTAATTGCATAATTTATGTGAAATTCAAGTTTTAGTAAGCTTTTCCTGAAACTGACAGTGAATATGTCTAAATCGAGTCCCGAAATTATTTAACAGAGATTCAGGGTGATGGAGTCATTCAAGGTGTCTATTTGCATATTTATGCAAAATCATTGAAGGGTTGGATTGAATGAAACTTGGTCGGTATGGTTTACCGTCAGTTCTAAATTTTTCATCTTAGATTCCGGGCACTGGAGGTCATTCAACATACTGTATAATTTGAATAATTAGCACAATGCTAAAGTTTGCCCCGAAATCCCATGAAACATTGTAGGTATGACTTAGCCTTCCTTCTTAAAGGAGAAGGAAGGTATCCAGTTTAGTCCAGTTAGTCTTATTTGCAGAGTTCATTCCAAATTTTCAAAGTGTGGTGGATTTTATGAAGATGATGCGTGTGGTCTACCTTTGTCCCAAGTTTTTTTACGTTGATCAAGTCACCGGGGGGTTTATTCACTGTGTGTATAATTGCTTCATCATGCAACCAGTCAAGTTGGTTAGATTACCGTGAATGTGTAGAGTGTGGTCCACCATTGGTCCTGAGATATATATTTGATTGAAATGATGGGAAAATGGGTCAATTATTTGGGCTGATTTGCAGAAGTCAGACAATTTCAGTCATATTTTGTTTTCCCCCAACAAAGAACCTATACTCCTTCGGTAGAATGGTCAACCAATTCCTATGAATTTGAAATTGTTCACTGGTTGTTAAGCTGTTCATGTTAATGTAAACAAAAAATCAAGCAGAAAGACATGTATACTTTATTAGACTTGTATTGTTTTGCATTGTGCACTAATAGAAAAACCTCGACTCGCTGCAACAAGGCGGACACGGGGTTATCGCTTTGTACCTCTTGAAACATTCTTTCTGAACAAGTTGGACGGGTTTACAAAAATAATACCGGAATGTCGAAACTGTCCAAAATAGCAGGGAGGGACGACAATATGTACATTTTATTTTACTTGGCTAAGTTAAGCCTGGCCTTGGAGCGAAAGTTGGGGCTAAATGAGAAAACTGGGAAAGTTAAAACTACAGTATCAGTACATCTAATCCTCAACGACTGATGTGGGTGTCAGGGGAGTTAAAACACTTCCACTAAAGGGGAAATTGTTACATTGGGAGTATTCAGTCCTCTGTTAAGGACTCGTAAATAGGCCTCAGCCAAGGGCATATGTCCCAAACAATTTCTTTGGGGTTGTATGCCTAGAGTAACCTCCCTGAGGACTGGAAAAAGGCTCAAATCAGCCCCATTCAAAAGAAGTGTATTAAATCCCAACCCTAAACTACAGGCCAATTTCGTTGACATTGCGTCTGCTGTAAACTACTAGAAAAAAAACATGTCATCGACAGCCACCTAATGAAAAACCTTTGAGCCCAATGGATATCTCTCTGACACCCAGCTGCTTTCAGGATAGAGCCGTTCATGCGAAACCCAACTTCTACGATTTTCAAGATCTTTCGAGAGATTAGACAATATATGAACTACCGACCTAGCCGTCCTAGACTGCAGTAAAGCTTTTGCTGTTGTTTCAAACGCACCTCATACTGAAATTGATTTTTATGCATCCGAAAGAAAACTCTCAACTGGATAAAATCCTTCTCACAGATCGACGGCAACGGTATCCGTCAATGGAAAGTCTCACATGGACCCCAGTACTCAGTGGTGTACCACAAGGGCACAGTTCTTGTCCCCCACCTCTTCATCCTCCTATAAATGACACTTGCTGATTGTACAATCCAGGAACCAGCCTTCGATTATTCGCCGGTGACTTGTTATTATGTACGGCCCTACTTCAGCCACGGAGATGAATTGAAATTCCAAAGTGAAATCAACAGCCTTGCCCAATGGTCCAAGGATGGGAGAGGAGATGAAGTTTAATGCCTCAAAATGTAGGGACAATGAGGATTTTCTAGAAAGCGGCTGTCCTGGTAACCCTAACGATTTTATGCTTGGAGAAACCCTTGAGAGGTCTAAGAGGTACAAATACCTTGGTATTATCCTCCAAAACAACCTGAAGTGGGACAGCCAGACCAACTTGTCAAGCGTCCAAAGCAAACCAAGCTCTAAATTTCGTTCAGCGGAATTTCAATCACTGCCACGAAGGTAAGAGAACCTCACACAATCTCTATAGTCCGCCACACCTTCGAGTATGCTTCCCAGCATGGAACCAGGTACGAAGACCAACATAAGTATTGGACAGAGAGTTACAACGACGTGCTGCAGCTAGATTGGGACTGGCGATTTATGATCCAAGTCGTCAGTATGACATGTTGGCCGCCTGAACGGGGAGGAATAGTTGAAGAGAGACGTCTCTAAATCAAAGACTAAAACAACATTTTATAACATTATTATGGAGAATTTGACATGACGCGAACCGCTACATCAAGACAAAAACAGCAGATCTAGACGCCACAAACTTCGACGCAATACGAAGGCTCCCACACCTCAATCAAAAACATTCATCTTTTTTGTGGATCTGTGAAAAAAATGGAATCTCTTCCGGAAACCACCCTTAGTGCTACCTCTTCTGATACCTTCAGAGACCGCCTAAAAGCAATACCCAACTCTATTAACCACACTGCTCCTGTCAAGACCTAGCATATAGTGAAGCCCTCAGTTATATCCTAGTGGAGTTTTTCGGAGGTGAATCTACAAGGTCAAGGTAGTTCAACCTACTGCTTTCTACAAATTTTAGGAAACAACTGTTTCAGCCAGGTACCCATTCAGCTGTAATGTATCCATGGACATTTCGGCCACCCACGGCTGGATTGTTTTGGGCCCGCCTCTGCCTAAAATAAAGTAACCAACTTACTCCTAATATTCATTCCATAATACCGGCTGAATAATGCAAATTAGTGGGACCTTTCTAAATAGAACGCTCAAGATTCTAGATACAATTGCATCTAATAAGAAGGCCAAATTATAGGAAGGCCACCAAGCAGTGTATTTGAGCCCAAAAGAATTGTCACAGGGCTTTTAAAAGAAGACTTATTCAGTAAACATTTTTGTTTTTTATAAAAACTCAGGTGTGTATGAGGCCTGAGGTGCGGAAATAACAATCGTGACACATCGAGGCTAGGTCAAAGGAAACTCAATTGGAATCCAAAAGCATTCACATGAAAGTTCCCGGAAGTCAGTACTGCTCAATTGTTGATCATTCTGAAGTGAAATATTTGAGCATTTATTGGGTGTGAGCTACCAAGCACCATTGGGTGCCCTTGTTTTCAAAAAAACGGTTATGTCATCCAAGGCCATTGAAGGTCAATTTGGTTAATTTTGGCAAACATGGGAACCAAATGCCAGCCGGGGTTGGGAGGTGCGCATGTTGATCCACGTTGACCTCCATCTGTTTGTGACATTTGACCTCAATTTGACCTCTGACCTCATTTGTGACTTTTACCATATGTCGTGCCATTATTTCGGATCCAAGGGTACATTCTGATCGAAAATGAACCTTAAATGTGACCCCAGGGAACCTTGGTGTGTGCAGATATCGGTGCGGTCAAAGTTTTCATTTGAAAATTAAGTGCAGTTAGGGATGTTTCATAGTGATTGTCATGGTGATGTTTTAGAATCAGCAGGTCAAACACCCTGTGTGATAATGAGGTCAAAAGGTCGAAGGTCAGATGTTGGAGAATGGTGTGCATATTAGTTTAAGAGTTTCAGGCAAAGATAATTAACTCAATTTTTGGTTGGAATATGTGACAGAGCGGTGCTGTGCTGAATTAGACGAAGCAAACTCCCGATTCAATCGGGCCACTCTGTCCTCAAGTTACAAGGGGTCAAAGGTTGGTTAGCCTTGCAACATCTTCCAGTGACCTTTCCTGATGTGTTTTTGAATATGTCAGGACAGGGTGAACCCATCTAGGGTAACCCTTTCATAAAAGGGTCACATCATCCAAGGTAATGAAAGGTCAAAGGAAGTCAAAACAAATCGTTTCGGCAATAACATGGAAATCAAAATGTCTGCAGAGGTGAGAGGTGCGCGTGTGATCCACTCGTGACCCCCATCTGTGTGACCTTTGACCTCAATATGACCTTGACTAGTGTTGGGCCCACGAATCAAATTAGTGGCCAGTTCCGGACTCGAAGGGTACCTGATGATCGAAACGGACCATAATTGACCCCATGTGAACTCGGTGTGTAAATATATCGAGGTTCAAATTTTCAGGTCGGCATGGGATAGGTGAACACACATCTGATTAGGATTTGGGGAACAAAATTTACTAATTAAGTAAGGTAATTGGTAATTAGGTAATCTATTGTTCAGGCTCGTCAGCAAGATTCTGATGAACGTGGTGATATGGTGACTTGGTTTGGCACATAGAGGCGGGATATGAGTCAATGGCGGCGATTTGTGCTGGCAATTGGGAGGAGGGGGGCGGGCAAGATGAATACTATCTAAGCGGAGGCGCACCACCACAGGTTGGCGCGAGATGAGAGAAGAAATTTTTCGTTTGACAGACCCCTAGATTGCAGGAAACGGCACTTCCCGTGCCTTTGGGGACAGTAAGCAGCTTTCCAAAAATTGATAACAATTTTTTATTCCAGAATGGTTCTCCAAAAACTTTATGCTAGGGATAAATTCAAGGTTTTGCGTTGGGTGTCTGTGTGACGTTCTAAAATTACGATGCAAGTAGTGAAGTGAACAATGGAAACGGGCAAATGGCAACAACACTACGATTCGCGCCAAGCGCGAGATTTTGCCAGGATCCAATTTGACCAACGACCCACTCGCACTGACCCGTCTCTGACCTCAGTTAGATCGGCCTGATTTTTTTTACTCGAAAAAATACGGCCCCACATTTTTTATCTTCTTGCGGACCATGGCGCATGGGAGGGACACTTCAATGGGGCCAGAAGTGGCCAAATTGCAGGGATTTTGTCGCTAGGGTTTGACTATTTAGGGGGGTGCAAAAAAGAAGCAAAATTACGACTAGGAAAAAACTCAAAAGGAGCATCGGGGCGGGGGGGAGACATATATTTGACAGGGGGGTACAAAAAATACTACTCTAAGTGGAGCATCATCATCGGTAGGCGCAGAGCGAACAATGAAAGTCTGGTGGGTGCAAGCTCCTAGATGGCGGGAAATTACCGTTCCCGGGCGTTTCAGGCTGTATGTACCATGCTCCGAACAGGGGTATTTTATGATCACAAATTTGCAATGGTGGAATCTGTTTATGAAGTTGGGGAAGCGAGAGGAGCGCGCATATTTATCGGCCTAAATACCACGAGTTGTCTAATTAATGGCGGTCGTCTCACACTAGTGCGCGCAGCTATCCCGACACGTCGTAAAAACATCGGGCCTCAGCAGAAAGTCCGAGTTAATTGGTTACTTTGACATTTCTCTGTGTCCCCAAATTTACCCAGATGCTTTGAATTCCCTTGTATCTTGTTCCGATTGTGCCACTAAAAATTTGTGAGAAGGGGCGAGGGGGGTGCCATGTTAGAATTGTGGGTCCACGCTAGTGATAGTTGTCGAATATTTGTGAGTTTGATGAGGGCGGGCGGAAGAAGAGGAAGAGAGCCTAGCCTGCCGTGATTACAGCAAGTCGTTAGTATGCTTCCGACCATCTAGCGGAGCGTCATATAGAGCTAGCGAGATAAATTGACAACAATAAGTCCTAAAAACAGCAAACTTCGCCTGTAAGTACATGGAAATCTATTTCGATAATTCAGCCGTGCCAAATTGTGAAAATTGAGAAATGAGCTAGCAGAAGAAAATAAGTAGGTTAATATCACCGAAGTTATTCAGGCCTATACCTAGGGCACCAGATCAGCGAAGCGATCCATGGCGCGGAGCGTAAGAATTTGGGCGGGAAATTATTGTGTTAAAACAGCAAAATTAACGCACCTAAGTGTATGAAACTCATTTGGAATCTGATTGGAAGGTGGTAGACTGACATAACTTTATTTGCGTTACGCCTATAGCTGGGTTGAAGACCATTTTTGGACTAGAGACTGACTTCTGTGGGAGAGTGCCCCCAATTGGTGCCCTGGTTCCACTTATGTATATTTCCTAACTTGCTCATCGTTAGTAAATTGCCAAAAGTTTTATTCGGAGGAGTTTCCAGTGTTGATTGAATTTTTGCAAACAACGGTTCGGACAGGCCTACCAAAAAGTCCGATCACAAAATGCTACAGCCCTGACACTCGAAATTCAAAAGATGCCCGCTGACTAACTGGTTTCCCCTAGCAGGAAAATCGACAACGTCCAGTGAAGGAACGATTAACACACCAAGCTGGTGAAAGCCATCTATGAAAATCGATAGGGATTGGAGGAGGGAACACCTCTTCATTGATATGTAAGACTGACGACCCAGAGTAAATGTCGGGCATTTTTGTTAAGCACCTAGTGTACCTCTTTATGATCCTCAGAACCGCCTAAAAGCAATACCCACAACTCATAACCACACAGCTCTCGTCAAGACCTAGCATATAGGGAAGCCCTCCGTAATCCCTAGTGGAGTTGTTCGGAGGTGGAATCTAAAAGGTACAAGGTAGTCAAAACCTACTGATCCTTCTACAAATTTTAGACAACAAAACTTTTGCCAGGACCCATTTCAGCTGCTAAGCGTATCCTGACATTTCGGCCAACCACGGCTGGATGGTTGGGCCCCCGCCGCCAAATATAACCAACTTACTCCTAATATAATTAAATACTACCGGCGCGCTAATGCAATATAGTGTGACTGTTCGTAAACTAGAACGCTCAAAGATTCTAGATACAATGCCATCTAATAAGAAAGCCAATAATAGGAAGGCCAAGCAGTGTATTTGAGCCCAAAGAATTGTCACAGGGCTTTTAAAAGACTATTCATTAACATTTTTTTTTGTTTTTATAAACTCAGGTGTGTATGGCTGAGGTGCGGAAATAACAATCGTTGACCACATCGAGGCTAGGTCAAAGGAACTAAAGTATCAAACAGCATTCACATGAAAAAAAAAAAAGTTCCCGTAAGTCATTAATGCTCAATTGTTGATCATTCTGAAGGGAAATTATTTATGAGCATTATTTGGGTTTGATGCTACAGCACCAGTGGTTGACCCTGTTTATAAACGGTATGTCATCCTAAGGCCATTGAAGGTCAATTTGGTTAATTTGTGGCCATAAATGGTGAAACCAAATGCCTGCCGAGGTGGGGGGTGCGCCATTGTGATTCCACTGTGTGCCCCAATCTGGTGACCTTTGACCCTCATTTGACCTCTGACATCAATTTAACTTTTCCGTTTACCATATTTTCGTTGCCATTTTCGGATATCAAGGTACCTTCTTTGATCGAAAGAACCATAATTTGACCCAGGTGACCCCTTGTGTGTGAAGATATCGGTGAGGGCAAAGTTTTCCATTTGAAAATTAAGTGCAGTTTAGGATGTTCATAGTGATTTGTCATGGGATTTTAGAATCAGCAGGTCAAACTACCCCTGATAATGAGGTCAAAAGGCGTCGAAGTCAGATGTAGAAGGGTTCTGTGCCTATTTTAAGAGTTTCAGGGCAACGAAATTAAAACTCAATTTTTGGATATGTGACACAGCTGTGTGTGATGAATAGACGAAGCAAACTCCCGCTTTCAATCGGGCACTCTGTCCTCAAGTACAAGGGGTCAAAGGTTGTTACCTTCAACAACTTCCAGTGAACTTTCCTGATGTGGTTTAAATTTCAGGACAGGGTGTAACCCCTCTAGGGTAACCCTTTTCATAAAAGGCACATCATCCAAGGTAATAAGGTCAAATGAAGGTCAAAAACTAGTTTTCGGCCACATACATGGAAATCCAAATGTCTGCCGAGATAGTGGGAGGTGCGCCGTGTGTCCACTCGTGAACCCCATCTGGTGACCTTTGACCTCAATATGACCTTTTCCATGTTTGGGGACGAATCAAATTTTAGGGCATTTCCGGACCTAAGGGTACCGCTGATCGAAAGGACCAGAATTGACCCCATGTGCCTCTGTGTGTAAATATAAGAGGTAAATTTGCAGGGTGGCATCGGGATTAGGGGAACAGCAATCTGATTAGATTTGGGGAACAAAAAGTCACTAATTAAGTAAGGTAATTAGGAATATATGTTCAGCTCGTCGCAAGTTAATGATGAACCGTAGGTGCTATGTGACTTGGTTTGGCACAAGAGCGGGATATGAAGTCAAGGGCGGCGATTGTGTTGGCGATTGGGGGGGGGGGCGGGCAAGATGAATAATATCTAAGCGGAGCGCCACCACAGGTTGGCGCGTAGTGTAGGAGAAATTTTTTTCGTTTGACAGACCCCTGATTGCAGGAAACGGCACTTCCCGTGAGTTGGGCAGTAAGCAGCATTCCAAAATGGATAACAATTTTTTATTCCCGGAATGGTTCTCCAAAAAATTTATCGCTTTAGGGATAAATTTAAAGGGTTGCGTTGGTTGTGCTTTGACGTTCTAAAATACGATGGCAAGTGAACAATGGAAACGGGCAATGGCAACAACACTACAATCCGCGAAGCCCGAGATTTTGCAGGATCCATTTGACCAACGACAGCGCACTGACCCGTCTCTGACCTCAGTAGAAGCGATTGTTTTACTAAAAAATACGGCCCCCATTTATCTTCTGTGCGGTACCACGGGTGGCGCAATGGGAGGGACACGTCAATTGTGGCCAGACAGGTGGCCAAATGCAGGGAGTAGCTGGGTTGACGATATAGGGGGGGTGAAAAAGAAGCAAATTAACGACTAGGAAAATCAAAAGGAGCATCGGGGGGGGGGGAGAAATATATTTGACAGGGGGTACAAAAATACTATCTCAAGTGGAGCATCATCATCGGTAGGCGCAGAAGGTGACAATGAAAAGTCTGGGTTGTGCAAGCCCCCTGATGGCTGGAAATGGCCTTCCCGGGCGTTTCAGGCTGTATGTACTATGCTCCGAACATGGGTATTTTATGATTCACAAATTTGTGCAATTGGGAATATTTTAGAAGGGGGGCAGCGAGAGAGCGGCATATTTATCGCCTAAATACCACGAGTTGTCATTAAGGGCGGTCGTATCACACTAGTGAAGCGCATCTTTTCCCGACACGGTTAAAACATCGGGCATCAGCAGAAAGTCCGGGATTGTTACCTTTGAATTTTCTTGCCAAATTTCCCAAACCATTCTCTGTTGAATTTCATGTATCTTGCC